>VZTG01008967.1:1942021-2009752 GCA_013397845.1 Melanocharis versteri | reverse complement strand
GGCCGGGGAGCGTCCGCCCGGCCGGGCGGGACCTGGGAGCTGTCCCCGGCCTCCGCAGGGACGCGCGGCGCTGCCCCAGCCCTCGGGACTCGCCGAGTCGGGCTCTGGGAGGCAGCGCTGCCGGGGGGATAGGAGAGAGAGGAGCGGGGAGGAGAGCAAAGTGGTCGGCAGCACCTGGTCAGGTGCGGCCCCCGGGCACTGCGTTCGTCTTCTTTCTCTTGTGGCGAAATGACAAGCACAAGTAAGGGCAGAGTGCTAGGGCTGTGGAAGCGGGGTGCCAGGGTGCGGAGCGCCTGTCTGACTGGAGAACAGTTGCAAAAGCTCCGCTGAGCATCTTCGATCCGCTCTCTCGCGTAGCGCTGGAGCCGGCGGGATGCAGCGTGCTGAACTGGAACCTGGCGAGCTGCATAGGGCTGGATGCACAGTGGTCTTTGGGGGTTGCCAGGAGGGCACAAAGCCTTGATCCGAGCTCTTTTCTGTTTTGAAGGACTGGCACCCTAGAGCAGTACAGCAAATGCTTGGTTGCTGCAGTTCTCGGTGTGCTTTCCAAGGATAAAGGTGTGTGCAGTTCAGATATTTTGGGGGTGAAAGGATGCCGAGAGGGAGGGGTGGCAGCCTTCAGATGGAAGAGTTTGGGCTTGGTCCCGTCTTCCAGCCAAACATTCAAAAGATCAGGAGGGGGCATGCAGCTGAGTACAGGCAGTTCAATCACCTCAGCTGACTGGGAATTAAAGTACATTATTTTCCTTCCTCTCTCTGTTAGTGCAGTGAGTTAAGGGCTTTCCTAGTTTCAAGACTGTTCCTCTCTGAATTTTGGTGTGAAAAAAAAAATAACTATGAAGTTCTAGGAATATCATGCTTGAATTGCATGGGGATAGAATGTCTGCAGGGAGCATCTTTCTGGCATGAGAGATCCATGCAGTGCCCACTCCTACTGAGAGAGAGCCTCTGCAGTATATATGGCAAATGGAACCTAGTAGAACAGGTTCAGTTTGGTGATTGCCTATATATTGTCTGGCTATGAAACTTAATTTGTAAGTATAAATATAATAACTGTTATGATTTACATCTGCCAGCATTTCTTACACTCTCAAATAAGTGCATTTCACACATTGCTCAGAAACGAGCTCCTCTCAGTAAGAGCACAGTCACTGACATCAACTTTAGCTATCTCTTGCACATCCACTCTTTCAGTACCCACCCTGTTTTTTTCTCCTTTTTTGAAAATGCAGGGAGTTTTGATATTACATAGTAAAAAAAATGCATCTGGTAGGTGAGCAGGAAGATTATGCACCTGAAGCAAGGCCAGCTATTGCAGTGGAGAGACACTAATTTGACAGAGCAAATTCCAGCCTCAGGATTGCCAGGTTCCCGTCTGTGTCCCTCCCCTTGTCAGGATACTACCTTGGTTATTCTGAGCTAGCTATATGCTTACACAGACATTACAGAAAAAGAGAGTGGGTGGAAAGCACTTTTCCAATACGTGCATGTATGTATAGATACATACAACTCTTCTGCTTTTCATTAGAGGAAATCAGAAATGTTTTTATTAGTCTCACTAGCCTGGCATCTCTCCCTTCCCTTGTCTAGAAATGCCACTTATAGCACATAAGATATCAGAGCCCAAAAATATGTCAAAGCTGATGGATTTCCATGAAAACTTTAGATAATGAGAAAAACAAAACTGTAATATTCAAAGGCAGACCAAGATGGGAGGTCCTGCTAGTCATCTCATTTGTCACTCCAGAACATGAGGGTTCTCTCCAGGTCACTGTGTAGTGCTTTGCTTAGTAAATTGATTGGTTTAGCTAAGTCTAATACAGTGATGACCTCACCAGTATGCACCCTGCTCCAGTGTTATTCTGAAAGCAGGAGAGTGGAAGACATATAAGTCTACTTGGAATATGAACTAAATTACTGTTTCAAGGTGTGGAGGGTTTTTCTGTTTGTTTTTATTTTTGTTTTAAAAATTGGTGTTTGAAACAGGGCCCACAGCCCTGTGTAAGTGGCAAGAAATTGCTTGGCAGAGGAAATGAGAATGGGATTGCTTAGTCTGCTGTGTTCTCTATTTTAATACATCCAGTTAAGGTGAGCCTTTGTACTGAAAGGGGGCAAGACAGGACAGAGCCATCCTTTCACACACGCTGTTTTCTTGGGCACAGCTTTGATGAATTAGGAAGCAACTCTATTAACTGTGCAATGGATTTCTGCTTCCTAATTAGAATGTGACCCATTTTGCTTGGAAACTGAGGTGGGGAGTAATTTCTGGATTTTGAATTGAGCATTGTGGTTTATAGGGGGATAGAGAAGGCAGTGGTACAGTGTACCCTCTTTATGAAAAAAACTGAATCCTGACAGATATTTAAAAAATTGCTAGAAGATGTTGAGGGGATTCCATATTACTATTCAGTACAAGAAATTTTGTGCATCCTGAGCTTTTCAAGTTATTTTTATTCTGGCGTAATGTCCCATTTTATTTTTACCTGCATGAGGTTCTCTGAAATCTAGGGTATTTTCTCTTCTGAAAATTTTTATGATCTCTTGGCATGAAAGACTGGAATTGTACCTTCTGACCTTAAAAAAGAGTGCATGTTATATATAACCACAGTCTATTATAAATTTGCTACCTTACAGCTCACGCTGGAGCTGAACTCCTTTACAAGTCATGAACTGGTGGCCTATCTAATTTGCATAAACTGTATTTATCACAGCAGGTGCAGAAATACAGCAGATTTCAGCCATAAATACTTCCTACCAAGTCAACATTTCTCAGCTTGTGAAGTTCCCTTTCCCAAAATTTAAAGACATTAAAGTATATTTCTGAAGTCTTAGGGCTGATAGACAATATCTCATCTTAACAGCCCTGAAATTATTATTAGATTTCTTAACATCTGACTATAAAAGTTAAAGCCATGGTTTAATCTCTGCTGGATGTGCAGCAGTTTTAATATAGTTTGGGAAATGTACATAGACCATATCATCTAGGCACTGTAAGACAGGTTCATACAGTTACCTGTAGTTTCACGTCCCTTCTTAATGTACAAATGACTTTTTTGATATATCATGGGGTAATCAGTAGTTTATGGTTCTAGAGACCTATGGCTTCAGTAGCATGTAGTTCTGTTTCATTTATTACACTTGTCTCTGTAGCACTCACTAATGTAGGAAAGTATTTGTAGTTAATTACTGGAAACTAGAATTCAAGCATTTCATTGCCACATGTTGTTTAAAACTTTTGTTAAAATGGGATTAAAAAACACAAATGTATGTGGTGGGAAGTATAGGAAGAATTTCTTCATGGAGAGGGCATTGTGAGACATTTTAGTAGATAAAAATAACAAAATGCAGAATATATTTTCAAGAAAAAACATGTTTCATAAATTGTATTAAATAAAAAAAAAGCTCTCTTTCCTTTCCTGCTCTTGGCTGAGCCTTAAGTGATAGCTGTATTGCGAAGTTTTATGTTATCAGGATACAAAGTGGTACTTGAGCTAATATAAACAACTACAGAATATATCTTACGGTGGACAGAGTCTACCCTTGGAGGATAGGAATATACTGTTCGTATCAATGAGTTCTTGAAGGGTTTCGAGTACACTGCAATTGCTCTAGTTCAGTTTTTTTAAGCACATCACTGAATACAAATGTTCAGAACACTGGGTCTTTATCAGCTTAGAAAGTTGGTTATCTCAGGGGAATTTTTTTTACCAATAGAAGAAGCCAGCATAGCAGATGTGTGGGTTGTACTGCACAGCTAGTTTTAACCAGCAATGTTAATCTTCTATTTTGCAGTACTGTGTGCCCAAATATATGCAAGGAAAATATAGTCCACAAACTGTCCTGAGGTTCTATCACATCAGCAAAACTAAGTATTTGTTATAAGAACAGAATATCTCACTCAGATTTTCAGCTCTAATCTCCCTCTACAGACAAACTTCAGCAAGTGAACTGTTGTTCTCATTCAGTCCAGACTCTGTTTTTTATAGATGCCTGGGCAGAGATCTCTCCAGTGAAGGGATTCAGTTCTGCAGGGAAATAAAGTGAGGCCATCTGAAACTTGACCTGTTTGTCCACAGTCCCTAAAGAACCAGGAAAACACAACTTCTCTTTAATGAAGGTGAAGTCACTTGCATGCTTATGTAAAGGATGTAGTCTTTCCTCTCCTAGTTACTGTCCTGGTGGTAACTGGGTCCCATTAGCTCTGCTGGACCTCTCAGTGTGTTGCTGTGGGCTTTTTTTGTGAAGTACGTCCCTGCCAAATCTGCCAGCAGACCCTGCCTGATGCTTACTGACTGCCCTACAGACACCCCTTATACTTCTTCCTACCCACTTGGGCATCTAACTCAGTGGTTCTTACAAAAGTTCAGAGCTAAATCTAACCCCATCCAATTCCCAGCAAAACTGAAATTATCAGTCCAGGAAGAAGCTACCTTATTTTTTTTTTAATGCATATTAAACTAAGAAGTGTATATAATCTAGGTAGTTTAAGCAATGTCACTGACGACACACATACAGAGGCATTAAAACACCTTTGTAAAATGGTAAAAAATAGTCAGAAATTATAAAATAGTGATACATGTTTCAAAGAATACTGAAACATGCTTAAAAGTCAATGACATAGGACAGCCTCTGGCCCTCATTCTGCATTTACTGGTAAATTTTCTATTATTTCCAAGTTACTGTTACTATTGAAGAGGTTTTAATCATAAAGTCCACATTGAATCTTGTTAAATAAACAGGATGGCACATTTCGCTAATTAATTGGAGAAAGCTGAAGAAAAGACTAAGCAAAAGCAATCAGACTTTTTGAAAAGTCTTGGTATAATCTTCAAAGCACCATTTAACATAAACTGTGTTTCTTTTACAACTTGCTCATTTACTTGTAGCAAATACAATAGTAATGGCTTTCAGTTAAATTTTTTGAACTAACCTGGAATACAAAGTCATCAAGTGAAGTCATGTATGCTCTGCATGACTTGTGGATGCAATGAAGAGAAATCTTAAAGCAGAAAAGTAACCTGGCAAAGTGGCTGTTTTAAACTCCTCAGTGCATGCTTGTTATTGTTGAAAGAGTTTTTCAGACCCACAAATTGCAAAGCCGTGGAATACATGTTTGCATCATTTTATATAAACCACTGTTATTCTGCACACCTAACTACAGATCAACCTGAAGCATTAAGGAGGATGTAAGAGATAAGAGCTGAATGACAACCGATTTATATGCTGCTTTATTCCTGAAGACCACTCTTCTCACACATCATGTATTTTGTGCTGAATTTAGAGGCACAGTCATGTCCATTGTGTTGAATTAGTCTAACAAAACAAAATAATTTATCCAGATATCAGGCCTATACAGTTTGGGAGACGCAAAACAGAATGGAAAGAAAAGGCAGACAAAGCTCTATTGCTTGCAAACAAAACAGCAATTGCACATAGGTACTCTGAATGACATCATTACTGATATGGTTCTTTGGGAGTGCATAAAATAAATGCTACAGATACAGTAACAGTGTTCTGCAGTGCAAGATGAGCACCTTAACAAATAGCTGAGGAGTAGCAATGAAATTCTGTATGTCTGAAATAGAAGATATTCCTATGATATTATGAGATTTCATGTTGAAACAGAAAACAGTTACTTTTGTGTATTTAGAAAAAGCTATGCCCTACAAAAGTCTTTAAGAATGGGAAGACATTGAGGCAGAGCTCCACTGAGGCTCAAAAACCTGCCTGAGGTGAGGCCCCTGGTACCACACCTGTAATAGCCCACAAGTCTGATTTGAAACATGCTGGCTGAAACAAGAATAGAGCTAGAGTGAAGAGATACCTTGCTATACCTTTTTCGCAAAAGTTCCTATGCTATATTCAGCCATGGGAAAGCTTGAATAAAGAAGTTGGCAATCAACTAGTATGTAACCTGTGAGTTACAGTTAAGAATCCCAATGAATTAATATATCGTGTTAATTTTCAAAGAAAAAAAAACCTACAAAAAAAAACCAACAGCAGAAAAAAAAAAATCAACAACCCCCTGCTCCAATCCAGCAGTGTGTTGTCACTATGAGACCAGCAGCTAAAATTTAATCTTTCCAGAGACAGTTGGTTATGGAGCTTGGCTGTTAGCATAGCATATTTCAATCTGACTATTGAGAAATAAGTGTTCCTACCATTAGGCTTTAAATTCACTTCTTTCCACACAGTTCAACCTGTTCCATGCTGGAATCCTATTATGCTTTTCCAATAAGGTGCTAAGACTACAACTCAGGCTTACTATTTATGGAGCCAGTGACTTAAAATATACTCTGAAGTAAGTGGCTATTCCTTTAATCTGTGACCTTAAAATTCAACAGAGTTGATGTTTTGTTGTTCTTATGTACTGAGCTGCCCATCAGTCACTGATCCAATCTGGCTGGTGCTGTGTCCTGTGCTCCTGAATATGGTGGCAGCATAGCTCAATGAATTTACCTATATCGAATTTTCTGTCACCCAGTGTCTCCCCCATCAACATCCACAGTGTGGGGCTATTAAGACTATTTCTTCTTAGAACTGATATAGATTAAGCTGAGAATGATTAGCAGGAGTGGTGAGGACAGGGAAAGAGAGCAGAAGACTGATGACGACAGACTAAATGGAACTCTTTCAGCCAGAGAAAACTTAACAGTGGCCAAAACCAGATAAAAACAAAATTTCTCTGCAAAGTTGCCTCACATCAGACATCACAGAACAGCCTCAGACAAGGTATGCCCACAAGCTCAAAGCCTGTGGGCATACAAGGAGGCACTCTCTTAACTTCACATCTATCATGACACTTTGCTTCTCTTTCTTCCCAGCCTTGATTTCTGCTTCCTAACGATATTGCCACCTTGTAGCCCTTTAAAAATGGAAAAAGAGAAAGCACTGAAGTGATAATCAGTAGAAAACATCAGGAAGCAGACCTGTTCCATTCAGGATGGAGTCATGACCTCTGTAAATGCAAAGCTATCAAACAGAACTTTAGATCACTTAGAAACACATCATTAGTCCTTGTTGCACTGGGACTTAGGTTATTGTGGAAAAGTCATTAGTTTCTTTTCAGAATCTCTGGAGAATTTCCAAAACCTAGCCCTTGCATTTCCTCAGGTTGTTCGTATGTAATTTCGTATTTCAGCCCTTGTTAGCTGGCACAGTATGTGCTGTTCCAGGCTTAAATTCATAATTATAGTAGCCTACTAAGGCAAAGCAGTCAGGTACTCAGCCGTCATGGCTTCTACTTCTGAGTGGAGCTAGACAATACCAAAATCCACACCAGCCCTTCACTGAGGGTATAAAGTCTTTGGAAGACATTGTAATTCAGGCAGCTTGTGTACACAGCCTGCTCATAATGCAACGATCTCACAGCTCTACTATGTGTGAAACTGTTACAATTTCAGTTCAAACGTTGCATTAAAAATACCCTGACCTTTAAAGGGTGTTCAGTGGTGGTATTTAGTAGTCTTTTGATAAAGCCTAAAGTTAGTTCTTTACATCACAGCAGCTTGCTGGCTAACTCTTGAAATGACCTTCAGAAATATCCACTGTGTATTTTCGCTCCTGAGTACGAAGACTGGAACCACAGGTGTTTTAGTGATTTGTTGATTCAGTCATACTACAGTCTATGGTTTCATTATCTTACCTTTTTGCAAGGCCAGTGTGCAAGCCACCTATTTTATCCTTAGAAACAGTAGCCACAAAGCAAAAGTTAACTTCACTTAAAAATGACACAAAAATTCAACTTTTCCTTGGTATATTATTTACCTAGAGCTCTTCCTAACTCCTTCCTAGAAGAATGTTGCCTTCTGATGTTGGACAGCTCTATCTATATTGCATGAGCCTTTTTCCTGGGAGGCTTGACTTCTAAGATTGCTGTTACATGGTTCTTTGGGAGGCTATAATTTCCAGACATCTTACAAGACCCTCAGCTTTTAGACATGCTCTTTTGGTCCACTCCACACCTTTTCTTTTTTGTATTTTGTTTCTGAGACAAACCTATTCTTGTAGATTTAAAAAAAAAAAAAAAACAATTTTCTTGTGATTGTGATTCAACTCTAAGGAAATCAGATTTGAAAAAAATAATTACTAATAATACTCTGGGTGCAAATGAAAGATTTATAATGTCCGTGTCTCCTGATGACTGGAAATAATTTTCTTATGGCATTGTTGCATATGCCTGTCTTTTAAAACATTTAATTACACTAAATTATCTATGAGCCTGGAGTTGGGAAAGCTAAAGTTTGTTCAGTTTTGAAAAGAAAAGATATTTGCACTGTGGCTTTAGTAGTGGTATGTCTGAATAGAAGATAATTTGCTTTTTCTTTTCCCTCTTTCAGCAAAGTTTTTGCTTGAGAAATACCCATTCGCTCAGCAAAACAAAAACAACTTTTAAGGGTTGTTCTTGGTGGAAATTGCTCTATGCCCTATTACCTGCTTGAGTGAAACCAGACTAAGAACTTCTGTCATGGCAGCTTTTCTGCTGGGAGCTGTGTTGCTTATTGTTCAACCTCAGATAGTGCCTTCCAGACCAGCTATAAATCCGAATGCTGAGACTTCTTCTCAGTCTGTTCAGAGAGAGCTTTTAAAGAAAACATCTCAGAAAAATGACTTCAAGGAAAACATTCATTCTAATGGATCATGTCAGCAGCTGCCACAGACTATTATTATTGGAGTGAGAAAAGGTGGAACAAGAGCTTTGTTAGAGATGTTGAGTCTCCATCCAGATATTGCAGCAGCAGAAAGTGAAGTTCACTTCTTTGACTGGGAAGATCATTACAGGAATGGATTGCAGTGGTATATTAATCAAATGCCATTCTCATATCCCCATCAGATCACCGTGGAAAAAACTCCAGCATATTTCACATCACCTAAAGTGCCTGAAAGAGTTTATAACATGAACCAATCAATGAGACTACTCCTTATTTTAAGAGACCCAAGTGAGAGAGTACTATCAGATTACACCCAAGTGTTCTACAACCACATGCAGAAGCACAAGCCGTACCCATCCATTGAACAATTCCTGATTAAAAATGGTGAACTCAATGTGGAATACAAGGCAATAAACAGAAGCTTATACTACATTCACATGCAGAACTGGCTGAAGTATTTTCCTCTTGATCATATCCACATTGTAGATGGGGATAAACTAATCAAAAATCCCTTTCCAGAAATAGAAAAGGTAGAGAGATTTCTGAAGTTATCACCACAGATAAATGCTTCAAACTTTTATTTCAATAAAACTAAGGGATTCTACTGCCTGAGGGACAGTGGTAGAGAGCGCTGTTTACATGAATCCAAAGGACGAGCGCACCCACAAGTAGATACCCGGTTACTCGAGAAACTGCAGGAATATTTCCATGAACCCAACAAGAAGTTTTTTGAGCTTGTGGGCAGAACATTTGACTGGCACACATTTGTGGCAAGTTAGTGGTAACCTTCAGAACCTATGTTCCAGTGTACAGTTAGAAGATTTAAAAAGGGCATTTAAGCTATTATTTATTTGTAAAATCCATAAATACTTCTGTACAGTATTAGATTCACAATTGCCATATATACTAGTTATATTTTTCTACTTGTTAAATTTGAAAGCATTTTGTATTGTTTTTCATGGTTGTTAACATTGTGTATGATGTGTCTATATGAAGAAACTAAATTATTTCATTGCAGAAGGTGCTCTCTTGAGAATGTGTTGTCTTTTTAATAAATAAGAAATTCATTTCAACAGAATCTTTCTGAATTATTTGAATACATTGGCCTTCCTGGACTACTTTTTCTAATTGCTAATGAATATGCTAAACTTTACCTTTCCATTTTTCTTAGTTTAAAGTGTAGATTAATAATTTCTTTTCCATTTGAAAATGTTGTAGTTAACAAATTGTTCCATCCTACTTTACGAAATTATTTCCTGTCAAAGTGGTGGTACTTAAACATATTGAGAAATGCACACCCAAAGGACAATGGAAGTCTCTGTGTAATTTGATATATTAACTGCTATACTTAACCTTCATATTCACTGTTACAACAAGTGCTCCTCAATTCTTTGGCAGTACAGTGCAGGTTTCATGGCAGATTTTTAAAGATTCTCTGGGGACCAGCTCATAAAATACAGACTTAACTGTAGAAATATGGTCAACCTTAAAACTTCTTACAGTCTCTGAATGTATGCGTGCTTCATAAAGAGGTATGGTTGAGAAAATTTAAGCAATACAGAGACTTTTTCAAGGCTGCTTTTGACTGTTCCTACATTTCATAGCACATTTATGCTTTACCATCACTGAAAATAAACACACCAGAAAAATTATTTGGTCTACATTGCAGTAAGCAGCAACTTCATTCATATAGATATTACCACATTTGTCCCCTACTAAGGGGTTTTCTATGAGTTTTCAGTTGCTTCATGCAACTGAAAATTGCCTATGGACTACTGTTTGTTTAATCTCCTTCCAAGAACCATGGTGCCAGGTCTTGATTAGATGTATGTTGTGGGATTAACCCAAATTCCAGGAACTTTCCTTGTTTTCCATCTGCTAAAAATGGAAGTTAGATGATAGTACATTGGTAAAAACTGCTGTTGTCCTTACCTACAGTGGTTATGATGTTCTGTTAACCATCTGTTTCTGGGGTTAGCGTTAATCCAGTTTCCACACAAGGCTTCTTACAGTACTTTCAGTCCAAGTTACTGATTTTTATTTTGTGATCTTGAGTTTACTTGTTGAATGTGCAATGGCAACACCCAGTAAATTTGAACTTGTAGCTGATGGTTACAACCCTTTATAAAATTTAAATGTAGATTCATTAATGTTTTTCTGGTGAGCTAGTGCAAACTTGGGCACTATGACAAGGTAACGTCTGGATGCAAATATCCCGTATTATGCCTCTTGCATGAAAATTTGCAGATGCTGTCCCTCTCTCTCCCACTCCTTGTGCACCTGCCCAAGCTGTATTCAACCTCAGAGAGGTTGGTGGTGTTTTATAAAGCCTACAATGAAATGGTATTGTACTCAATAAAATATTTTCTGAATTGCATTTTTCCTTTCTCTTTTTTTTCTTCAGTTTCTAGTTTGGAGGACCAGAATTTAGGATTCAACTCCAGTTTAGGTTTCAGCTGAATGTTACTTAAGAACTTAGCTGCAGCCTGTTGCTATTGATTTGAAAGCAGTTGTTTGCTGCTGGGTTGTGCCTGAATTTCCCAGAATATACAACAAGGAGGGAAAGTTTCTGGTGGCAATAATGTCAAATCTTACGTGAGGCAGATGCCACAAATAACAGAATCATAGTACCATCATGTTCCTATTAAAGTTTTAGAAGAGAGAAATTCAGGGGATTTTATGTAAGGCGGGGCAGTATTTTTTCCTACACTTGCCCCATTTCCTTGGTATCTCTGCAGGAGCCGGCTGGGCCGAAGTGATTTTGGCCCAGACAAAACGCTTCCATTACTGCCTTCCTGCAGTCTCAGATTAAGCTCACCAGATTCACCAATGTTTTGCTGAGAAAGGAAAAATACTAGCAGGTGTGTGACCAGGAATTGGAGGAGTACGTGAAGGCAGGGTTGCAAGAAGTCCACCTGCAGCAGGTCAAACAGGGCAGCGTAGGGCATCGGTGTTGAATTGGGAATGTCCGTGCAATATTGACAGCTGATGTTGGGACTGAGAATACTTTTAGTGTCTAGTGCTACTTGATACCAGTATTCTGCCTGTCTCTAAGCAGGACACGCTTCCCCACACACAATATGGCTTGTACCTATAGAAAAAGAAGTGCAGCATGAGCCATTAGGTCACTATTACTGTTATAGAGCTAGGACCTCATAGAGTGTTGTCTGCAGGATCCAGAGGTGAAGTGACCACTTCAGGGGACATTCTGAAGCAGAATTTCACATGACTAAGGTCCTAGACATCAAGTTCAGAGGGTTCCACAGAAAGTACATTGTACACCTTGTGCAGGGATGGCATGACTGTACAATACCTTTTCCTGGAGGTTGCATGGCTAGCTCTCTATTAACTGTGATGGTGATGAACAATAAATCACACCCACACTAATAATAATGGTAATGTTTACCTGCCATAGATGCCTTAAGTTCAAGAGTTACAATTCTCAAAACTATTCAGAGTGTGAATGTCCAGCTTAACAGGAGCAAGATTCATTTTCCACACAAGAGTTACTGTACTTAAATATATTTGCTAGGCTGTCTCTAAAGAAGTGCTAGACAACAACAAAAGCCATCAGAAAGTGAAGAGAGAATGAAAGAAGGCGGCTGAAGCACATTCCATTTGGGACTCTAGAAAAATTAATAATGACCTTTGAAGGCATGTCATATCTGTCCATAAAAGAAAAGAATCCCTGAAATACTTTTCCAGTGTTACACAATACAGGTATTTATTTCTGTAAAGCTCTACTAGCTCTGGTTTAAAGTACAACCACTTGGGTGTTGCTCTAGAGACCTGTTTTCTCAGGGCACCTAGCCAAGCCTGTGATCACTCCTGCAAACATAAAATAAATACAAAACTTTATGAGAATTCAATGTCCAACTCAAAGCCTGGCACTCCCCTTGAGTACAAAAGGAATTGCCAACCAAATAATTATTCAGGGTGGCACTGCAAGACTAAGTCTTGCCCTTTGCGTCACAACATAGATTAGTGTGAGACTTTGAAAGCCAGATATTGTACCTGCAGAGGACAAAGATTAAACTATAATGATTATCCCAGAAGCACTGCTGGAAGATTATGGAAAGGGGAAAAAAACACCAAAGCTATTACTTCATTGAAAGTATTGCTACAAGTACTGCTGATGCTGTATGATCTTGTTACATGTGCTTTGCTCTTCCTTGTATATTTTTCGTGCTGTTACAGGTGAAAAAAACATCTACTATGCTTGAAAAAAAAAATCAACATTTTTTTGGAACATATCAGAAAAAAATCTATCCATTTTTAAATCTTGCCGCATTCATTGATGAGTGTGTGAAACAACACTATAGAATATTTTAGATGAAAGCTATTTTAGTTTGGTTCTCAAAGCTGATAATTTTATGTTTCCTTCTCTACTGCCATTTTCGGAGTCAGCTTCTTCAGAAAGCCAGGGTTTCATTCCCTGTTGTCATTCAAATGGATTTCAAATGCCAGAGAGGAATATGGGTTATGGAATATGGCATATTTCCATGGATCTTTCTTCTGCTTTATCTAGCATGGCTGACCAGAAATTTAAGAAATATCACATATGTACTTTATAAGTGAGAGACTGTACATCAAAACTACTTGTTGTAGGAATATTCCTTCTTTCTTTTTTCTGAAGTCTGTGTCCTGAAAGTCCTAATTTAGCCCACATTGTGAATGAAATTTTGCAAGAGTATATTAGTAGATGTTCTCTAATACAGTAACAAAGTAAGAAAAGTAAAATAAGGCAAAAGCATTACATTAAACTAAACTAAGTCAAGAAAATGTGTTGAACTTGGTGCTAGGTATATACCTGCTGAAGTAGTTGCAAGTATGTGCCTCTACAGCTGTAACAATATTTTCTCATTCTTAACCCAGAAACTTTTATTTGTATGACTGTCTAAATGCCCAGTTATGTTCAAAAGATTATATGTTCAATGTTAATTCCTTCATTTTTCAATTGATTGGAAAGCCCAGTTATGGGTGGAAGCCATGCAAATATCTTGTGAATGGAAAAAAAAACTTTTATTAATAATTTGCTTACAAAAAAATAAATGAAATTGCATTTACATCTCCTAGAATTTTAGCAGAGTACTCTTTTCCTGCAACAATAACCCATCCACAGTAAATTTTCTACTTAAATACCACACAACAGTTGATGCAATTTTTAAGTTAATAGTGCAATAAACTCAACAGTGGTGCTGCAGATTTTAAGTGCCATCTGGGAAATATAAAATATGCAAGTCAGGGTGGGGAGCAGCTGGATGCATAGGAACATCTGGTCTCATTGGTGTGAGAAAACTTTTATTTTTTTTTAATGGTAAGAAACATGAAATTTTTGGCTTGGAGATTACTTTGTGTTGTCTATGAAAGCAATGTCTTCAATTAACTTCCAAGTCAATAATCCTATCATAATGACATCATCTTTATACTTAATATTGACATTATTCTCTGCCAAAACACATTTTAGGAGCCAAACTCCAGATAGCAGGTGCATCCCTTAGTATAAGAAAAATAATTGTAATACAACACATAGCTTCAATTACAAAGGCACATTGCCTTGCTCAAAGGAGATTCTGAAATTGATGGCAAAATTCTTCTTTTCTTAATTTGGATGAAGATTACAGAAACAGAAACATTTATACATTCACAGAAAACACAACTATCATGCCCTCACCTCCTTGGTTTACAATCAATCAGTCAGCAGTATTTCATCAATAAAGATCAGGCCAGTTTCCAGGATCCAATGCAGTTCAGTCCAGATCATACTCAAAAGGAAGAGTTCTTGCAGGAATTCTTAACCAAACAGACTTTTCAAGGTATCTCCTGTTACTGAAATTTGTGTAATTCTTCTTTCCTCCCCTGTATGCTACTGTCCTGTCACATCTCTGCTATTAATTATTACATTATCACTCTATAAGAAAATAGATCCATTATCTGACGGTGTTTTTATAGAACACTACTCAATAGAATGGGAGATCACAGCATTATGGAGCTCAAAAAATACTTTAGATGTGTTTGCTCTGATATATTTTAAACTGTAATTGAATAAAATTCGGCTTATTTGGTCTGTGCCATTGCATTACAGGAGGAGCTATTGTCACGCCATCATCTAAGTAGTTATTTAACGGTAAATGATATTTTATAAATAGAAATGTATAATCAAAGTAACAAAGCTTTCTTGTTGCTAGAGTAGCAACTATGTTATTGGCAATATGATGAGACTTTTACCCATAATGCAAATGGTAGCAATGTTTCTTTGGAAGCGACAGAAGCATTTTGAGAACCATTCTCTCCATACGTGTAGGAATAGTGTCTTTGCCTTTGTTACCTTGCATAAAATACAAAGTGCAGGAATGCGAATTATGTTCTATGGTCAATTAACAACAGTTGGTGAGGTTTTGCTAAACCAAAGGTATCAAAAGTGCATGTTCTGAAAGAAAAGGAATTGGAACCATACCAGGTGGGGTTTTTTATTTTAATGTCTTATAAATTTCTTGCCAAAATATATGTGTCCCTGTGCAAAGGGAATAATAGAGGGGAAAAAAGGACACATGCTGCAGAAACAGAGCACCTACTCTATTTTACTGTGACACTGGCTGGACGTCAGCTAAGCAGCTGCATGAAGAAAGGACACTGGAATTGGATAGAAAGGGAACACTGGGTACAGGTGAACGTCTTGTCATAACCTCATTACCTGTGTTCATATCCTTACGTATGATGAACAAGCACTCTCAACTCTCAATTCTCAAAACAACTCCTTTTCCAGTTCTTGTCTGTGCCAGAGAAAAGGCATCCAAATCCATCTGGGCGTCCCATGCCTTAAGGCCTTTTTTTACAAGTCAGTGCACTATAATACAATTAGAGTTATTCACCTAAGTTTCTAATCTTCCCCTTTTTTGTTTTTAAATTTGTACTAAGTTTTCCATCTGCTACAAATAAAAGGGTTTGATGAATAAATTATTTACAGCCTGCAGGAGGAGACGAGTTCATATGAAACGTTTTGCAGACAGGAGACTTGCAAAAGAGGATATTTTCTTATAGAAAAAAGAGCATCTGTGGACCAGTTGGTTTCTTGCTGACTAAGCCAACTGGATATGATACTATTTTGGCAGCTTCCTTATTCTTGTGTGGGCTTCAGTTATATGAATTCCATAAGATATTTATTATTGAATGGAACAATATATTGAATATCATGCATATGCTGGTTTATGATGTTGGCATTAGTTTTCTAAGTTAATTATTTAACAACAAATGATGTTTTCATAATAAACTTCAGTCATTTAATTCTCAGACATTCATAAACTGGAAAAAAAAAAAAAGTAAAAGTTGAACTGCCTCTAGTGCTCCTTTTTGTGACTCACAGAAAAAATTTTTTCTAGAGCCTTATGCAAAAAAGTTAAATTTCAAACATGGTAGGTAAAGGAAAGGATTTACTCTCCCTTACAAAGATGACAATGCATGAAAAGTGGATTTTAGCAAGCGAATTAACTGTTCATGTCGTTGAACAGAGATTGACAGCTCATGAAAGTGGAAAGGAAATCTTTTCTTGTTCTCAGAGCAAGGGTAAAATGGGTGTCAGAGCCTCAGTGGGGACTTGCAGAGTTCTGGTATGTTCCCTCCACCTTAGCATAAGCATGAGAGTTTTACTGCCTCTCATCTGTCACCTCAAAAAGATGCCTTTTCTTCTCCTGTGCTCCAGATTACCAGCCTTGAATTGGTCTGTTTAGCTGTGAGTATACTGGAAATTGCAGTGTAAACATAAAGGAGAAAGTGGCTTAGTAGAATCAGCTCTCTACTCCACCTACATAACTGCTTGCCTTATAAACAGTTAGCTGAACCAGCTGGGAGGACAATGTGCCCAGTGCAGACAGAAGGAATACATTTCACTGGTATTGCTGCTAAACTCTTCATTGCTTTATTCAGGAGACAGCTTTGTTGCTGTTCCTACTAAGTGAAGGACCTCAGCCTTTAAAATTGCCTCCATTTCTTTGGCACACAGGCCATTATGTCTTGTGCTTGATTGTCTAGTAATAAATACTTGCTGGGAATGATGCCCCTGAATTTCCTATTCCCCAAACCAGTAATTCAGAATGTGATTTCAGCAGATACAAGCCACGGTTGAACACTCAGAGATACTGCTTATTCTGGCCAAAGCTGTTCAGAGCTGTGCCAGAACAGGAGTGAATTCAGCTGAAAAGGAACCCAAACAAAACCTGTTTTTTCAGCTGCATCAGGTCCCTGGTTCGGGTCATCACTGTTCTGCAAACAGAAGCATCCCTGAGCGGACCTGAATGTGAGAGAGCCTTTCATTCCAACACTGCCACCAAAAATTAGCCCATTAAACTACAAAAGTCTTCAGGTATTACAGGACCTTGAGATATTCCTGCCCTCTATTTTTACTGCCTTAGGACTGGTACAACTTTGTGGGCAGTTAGCCTTTGAATTGGATCAGAGAACTGGTGTATCTTTTTACACATTTGCTTTAAAGCACTGGTCATGCAAAGAGGACTAGGGGAATGGCATGCAGTGGCCGTTGTGGAGGTTGATAGAATTATTCCATGGAACAGTTTGTGATATGAGACCACAGCCTTTGTATGTACATTTCAGCATAATCTGTCTTCACCCACTGGCTCTTCTAGTTCAGACCAACCCATGAACTGACAAATGCTTTTGATAAAAACATTTAAATTGAATGAATGCCCAGGGCTCATTTTCTCCTCTTGACTGATGTTAGACATAAGAGTGTTCAAACACTCTGGGTGAAGAGGAGGCAGTGGTAAATGACCCCCAAACCTGTCTGTGAGGACACTGCAACAGTGGAAGTGCAGAATTCCCCAAGCCTCTCAAAATGTTCATCTTTCAATTGGTTATGTTTTCTATTCAATTTTTGCCTTTCCATTCAATCCTTAACATTTTGTCTGTCTGCTAACAAAGGGTAGAGGGTCTAAGATAATTCCTGTTTTTGAAGGACACACTTTTACTACCACCCTTAGCCAATTTTACAAGGGAATTGTGCCACAATTTTGTATATTTATAACTGAATATTTGATGTGTGCAACCAACCAGAAAAAGAATGACAAGAAAAAGTCTTTCCTTTTCTAAAAGAATATATAATTATTGATCACTTTTAAACAAAATACCAGTAATTAGGAAAACCTTTATTCTAATCCCCAGGATTGTTATCTTGCTCTGCTCTCAGATGCACTGATTAAACATGATGTCCTCCATAGAATCATCTGGAAAGAGAGGAAAGGGAGACAATTCTATAGGTCCATAGACATAAACTACAGTTTATGCAGACAATGCAGAAAGGTGACCTTGGCATTTCAAAAGCAACTTCAAAAAGTACTGGATTCTTTTCATGGGCGGTGGCTCTGATAGCCTCCTGAAGGCTTTGTGAATGTTGTCACAGGGAAGTAGCCTCTATCTTCTAAAAAAACCCCAACAACCTGAAATCACACACACACAAAAAACCAAAACCCAATACAAGGAGTCCACAACTGAAGAAAAAACACTACATTTTAAATATCTACAAACTGATGTGATGAAAATAAAATATTCTCATCTTTAAAGACACTAAAGACCGTCTCAGTTAGGTGGTATTATTTTTCTGTTTATGCCATCTCCAGTGATAAGCCCCCTTTAACTTAGCTAACGTTTTCTGAAGTTTTGTTTTCTCCATAGGCAAAAGTTAAAAAGAACCAACCAGAAGGCAAGGGAGACCTACCTAAGCTCTACTTTCTATGGAATAGTTGCAAACATATCACAGGAATTTAGCATTATTGACAGTTAAATCATAGAAGAAACCCAAATAATCAAATAAAATACACAAATGTTAGACGTGCACTAGACTTTTCCAGATGGTAAGACAAACTCTCAAATTGTTTAAACTAACAGAGGTTCATTAAACCCTACACACTTTGATATCATAAAATTTTTACCATTGGAAAAGAGATGAAGAAAACAAAAATTATCTGTAGTTGTTCCATAGTCCCTCTCCACTTCAGAAATGGTGTAAAGGACTTTATTAAAACGAAACTAAATTTTTCCCTGTCTGGTTCTGGAAAAGAATACCAAGGTTATTTAGCTGTCCTTCTTAAACTAGCCAAACAGCATGAGAGAAAAAAAGTACTTTTAAAATCCCAAGCAGAGTTGTATAGAGTCAGCTATCTTTCAAAGAACAAGAAATCATGTAGAAATTATCTAGAATCAAAGTACTCCTGAAAACAACCCATGTCTAATAAAATCCCCTCCACCCAAATAAGCACAATTCATTTTTGAGTTACTGCCCATCAATCCAATGCTTGCTATGTCAACTTGTCTTGCACAGACTTGATTTGTTCACTCTTTTACTGAGTTAATTTAAAACCATGCCTGCTCTACATATTTTCCAGCAGGACAGTCAATAAGCTGCTAACTTGATATGTTGCTTTACAATTTATCTCAAAATAGACAATGAAGTTAAATGCAGCAGAAGGATGCAGACAGTCCCAGCTCTTACAGTTCATTGATAGTGCATTCTACAGCTCAAACTAAAGATTTATGGTGGATCAAGCTATTTTTCTTTTATATCCCTAGAAAATTCTACTAAGTTACCCATATTTTGACACCTGTAATTCAAGTATAAGGGAGAGAATGAAAACAGATTTTTCTTCTGGCTTTCTTGGAGCTTGTCTAGCAGTAAAGAAGTTACCAGGCTTCTTTGCCTTTTCTAGTATATTTAGTGGATGCCTCAGGAAAAGAAATTGCCAGTTTCCTTCTCTCCATTTCATACTTCAAAAGAAAACAAAAATAATATGCAGAAGTGGTTACCAAGGCAAATGCCAACTTGCTCACACAGGCAAGATAAGCAGACAAGCTAGAGCAGGCAAGTGCAGATTGGTTTATGAGATGGTTTATGGACCATAAGGAAAGTCATCATTCCCTTGAAATCATTAATCATTAATCATCTCCTAACAATTCATTAGCCTCCGCAGACAATCAAAAGAAGCTGTACGTTGCATTCTGAGTGTACAGGCTAAAATGCTAGTTTGAAAAGCAAAAAAAGCCACAGCCACTGCGTTTTATTGAATGAAACGTCTGCAGGATTGTGCTGAAATGGTAAGAGAGGTCTCACACAATGGACATGGTGAACAAAGACTTTCATAAACTGCAAAGCAAGGTCATGACTATGCTCAGATGTCAGCTGTAATTTAGATAAGAAATCAGGGAAATGGGAAGTGCTAAGCATTTTTCTTCCTTTTTTTAATTATATAATTCATATATATGTTCACAGAAGAAAGACAACCAGCTCTGCCTACAGCATACCCAGAGGAATGCTGTGGAATTTCTAACTATTCTCCCTCAGGCTGGTCTAGATCAAGAGGCGGCCTCAAAAGAGCACATGATGCTACCATCAAGTGGAGGTTAGCTTAGGGGGAAAAGGTGAAAGCACGAGCTTCAGAATTGGTCATTAGTAACCCTCCCACCACAAACTGATGTTTTAATTCATTCCTTACTTGAGATGACTTTACTGACTGCATACCTCAATAGATGTTTTGCTTCAAAATCATTAGAATACAGTCTTATCGAGACATGGTGGTGCTGTTTGTACTGAGTGTATGCTAAGGTCGCTTGCTTTGATTGTCATCTGGGAAAAAACAAGATTCATGAAAGAAAGTGTAGGTTTAGATGAACTTTGGTGTCACTGGAAAAGGGCTATATTGCCCTACTTCTGTAGAAATTATGAAAAGGACAAGAAAATAGCAGGCAGGAAGAAAAAGGTGCTGCAGCAATGAGGTCAATGACTATTAGATTTATAGACTTACCTAAGTTAAGCTAAATATAGGACTACATTCTTTTCTAATAAACACAACAAAGAAAGTAAAAAATACATAAAACATAACAAATTTAAATTGTTTGTTAAAAGTAATAAACTGCCAATAGAATCAAGCTTTTCAATATTTTTGAAGTGCCCATATAGATATTTCATTTGCAGGAGGCAAAGTCTCCTTTAATCATTGAGAGTAATTGAATATATCTGGCTGTAGATGGTTTGCTGTTCTGCAGATTAAAATAGGAAATGTAAATTGCCATTCTATAGTTAATAGTCCTATAAAATAAACAAAGCCTTTTTCTGATTGACTTTTGTAGGTGAATGTCGGAATGGAAGTTAATTTCTCCCCTAAATAAACTGGCAGCAAATTGTTTAAAAATTTATACACCTGCTAGTAAGATGTACCTCATGTCTTCTTTCAAAAAGTATGCAATGCAATGTGTTATACCATTTACAGTACTGTTTGCAAAAATTATGTTCTACTGCTGTTCTGCCTGATTGGCTGTAAAAATCATGAACAGGATTTAAACAACATCTGAATGTCTGTGACAACATTACCTCAGATATCCAGATGATGTACAACAAAAACCTTTACAGCTTTACTTGCAAAATCAGTCACATAAAGCTGATTTTTTTTGTGCTATGTTTTCTTCTCAGTGTAATTTAGAACATCCTTGCATGAATGTTATCAGGCAAGATTCCAAAACAGAATTAAAAAACCTACAGGTACCTCACCATCATACTTAAAAATTGTATGAGCACTTAAGTATGAAATGAGATGGGGATTCTGGAAAGGGAAGGAAATAATTTTCCCTTAGGATCCCTATGAAGATATTTTTGGAAACAAACAGTTTTTCTTCAGATCTTGTAAATTATACCCCTTAAATTACATAATTCTAACATTTATCATTACTGCAATTTGCCCCTGACTCTCAGTGCCTTTCAAATCACTGATACTTGAAAGAATGTAAGTGAAGTTAAAGACCTCAGATGAGCTACTTGCTAGAGATATAACAGAGACTACACTCGAATGTTAAAACTTGTATTTAATGATTTATCTATTCAGAATTCCTCAAATATTATACAGTTTTCCTATAATCCCTACGTTTTCAAGGACACTGAAATTGTTTTGAAGAACAAAGAGATCAGGCCAGCACATTTTGAGCAAAACCAATATTGTCTTAGTTGAATTAATATCATGGAATCCTAGAATCACAGAATATGCTGAGTTGGAAGGGATCCACCAAGTTCATTGAGTCCAGCTCCAGGACCTGCAAAGAACACCCCAAAAATCCCACCATGGGCCTGAGAGCATTGTCCAAATGCTTCTGGAACTCAGACAGGCTCGGTGCTGTGATCACTTCCCCGAGGAGCCTGTTCCAGTGCCCAACCACTCCATGGGTGAAAAACTTTTTCCTGATATCCAACCTAAACATCTCCTGACTCAGCTTCATGTCATTTCTTTGAGTCCTGTTATGGGTCACGAGACTGAAGAGATCAGTGCCTGCCCCTCCTCTTCCCCACATGAGGATGTTGAAGACTGCAGTGAGGTCTCCCCTCAGTGTCCTCTTCTCCAGGCTGAACAGACCAAGTGACCTAAGCTGCTCCTCATAAAAATTCCCCTCCAGACCCTCCTACTCTGACTGTACTTTTCTGAATGTAGCAACACAGTTCAACATTTATTGCCCCTTCAAATTGTATTCAACTCAAAACCAAGGGAATTAAAAAAAAATCCACAAGAGACCGCCTAAAGGCATTTGCACCTGCTAGAAGCTGGTCAGCAATATATATAATACAATTCTATTGACACAATGTTAAAGAGTTTAAAGTTAATCCTTTATGCATCTGTGAATATAAAGCAGCAAAGGATGCAGAATAGCTTTGCAAGAAACACTTTTACTTAATAGAGAATAGATAAAAAAAGAAAATTAACAGAGCATAGATAACAAAGGTTAAATGATGTAATGTTTCCATTTTCTACATTACCAACACAGATAACTTCTGTACAAGGTCACTGCACAAAACAGACACAATCTAAATGGCCTATGGTGATCTTGACAGTCCTCAGTCTGCCTTTATTTAGGAGGAGAAGAATCAGATTTATACAATTCTTTTAATGTAATGTTGGGAAAAAAAGTTATGAACATCACTGCCACAGCTAATAGATATATGAAAATCTCTTTTCTTTGTATCTTCAAGAATGCATATCAAAGATGCTAGACCTTTATCCTATCTATCTTTAGCAGGATTCGCAGCTTAACCTCTCCCAGGATTTATCTGAGTCACAATAAAGCATTGGTCATGTTTCAAAACTGTTTCAAACATATGTACAGATTCACAGCTATATGATTGCACCTGAGAAACAAGAAGTGAAACATGAGTTCCGCTAAAGTAGGAACATACACAGAACTGTGTGAAACTTTTATTTTCTCATGAGCTGAACTAACCTCATTTCTGGAAGTAAAGCAAAACAGAACAAAGCAAAAAACCCCAACACCCCATTCAGTTCACCACACTTGATATCTTCTCATGTCTCTTGCAATCTGACTGTCAGCTTGCTATTGATTCATCCCTCATAGCCTTTCCTAATCTATTAATGCCCCCTCCCCTTTCCTAAAGTCTTTGAAGTTTCAGATCTCTGCCAAGCCCAGGCATAGCCCCAGGAAGAGTACCCCATTCCAGCCTACACAGAGCCAGTTTGTATCCCAATAGCCCAGACGCCACTCATATCTAAAATTCTTTGAAGTTATATACCTTAGGCTGCCTTATCTGTGTCATTGTTCTACCGTCTAAGGCACTCCTTTAACAACCTTTTTGCCATTTCCCAGGATTTAACTCTTTGCATTCAGACTGGCAACCAAACAAAACTCAACCCTGAAAGAGTCATAAATAGTCAATAATAAATTCATAACAAATTCTGAAAGTATATATTCCAAGCTTTATAGCCTGAATAGAAGAAAATTAATTCTTTAAATGCCAAAATATTTTTAAATTCTAAGTAGCTACTTAAATTGTAATGAAATGAAAAAGAGCAAATTAATTTTAAGCACAAGATGCTTAATGACTCAGCTTTACTGACATTTTTAGCCCTTAAAATATTTTCTGGAAGTTGTGAAAAGCCGGGCCTCCTTAGGATAAAAAATGCGTCACTGCATGGAACTCCCACCAGAATTTTGTCCCTTACCTTCCTACAATGAGACTTAGATGTCACAGAAGGGCTGCCATGCACTGCTAATAGAAAGTTGCTCTGAGTACCCATCAGAAAACACTGCATCACGAAATGCTCATTTCTATTACTCTGGGGATGGTCCTTGCAGCTCTCCTGGAAGCAGGGTCCAGGACCTCCTCCCAAGGACAAGAGCATACCTTTCACACAACTGAGGACTTGTTTTCTTTCAGAACAAAGCTGTGCCGTGGCAGGATTCCTATGAACACAAAGGGGTAGCATTCTTTCCATACAACTTCAAATGACTGTGTCTGTTCCTTTCCAGTTCATAGAAAGAAGGAAACATTTGGAGGGTTGGCTGACCTCACATTCTTTAGACATTTATTGTTATTCTGTTAATCATGTCCTGAAGGTGCTGCTTAGGTAGTTGAGGTCGTTTCCACCTCAAAAGCAGGCACTCCTCACCTCCTCCCAGGGACTAGAATACTTCCTAAGGATCTTCTCTAGACTGAGTGGGTTCAGCACCATGCATTGCTTCTCCAAATGGAGAGCCCTCATCAGAAGTTTTAAAAGCCTGATTAACTACAAAATCACAGTCTGTACATCCTTTAGGGCAAGTTTTCTAGTATATCTCTTCAGACCAGTGTTCTAGATTAATTCACACAAAACAGTCACATAAAAATAGTTGGACTTGATGTGAATCAAATTATTAAACAGAAATATTTTCACCTCTTTGTTTTACTAGTATTTTGGTTATAGGATTGCAATATGAGGTAAAAGGTACTTGTAATAACATTGGTAAAACCAGAATCTGGAACATACTTTCAACAAACATTCAAGTGCAAGCATCAGGGAAATTTGGGTCATGAAGTAAATTTTGGCAGGAAACTGTTCAGAAGTTTACTGTATGATTTCAATACAGCAAAATATGTTACTAAGACTCTAAGATTAATTTGCTATTTAGCCTAACCAAATCTGGGGAGGAAGACATTCACAAAGTGACCAAATGTAAAACTCAATATAGATTTAGGAGGGAAGTCCAATTTCTAACCTCTGGGGGAAAAAACAAACAAACAAACAAACAAAAAGCCAGTCAGGAATTGCCTAAGAAGTTATTTGGCATAACTGGTTTCAATTTCTTTTTGATCCAAAATGAAAAAAACTACACAGAATTTGTTTATATTGGCCTCATTTCACAAATAAATAAGGCTGGTGAAAATCTCATGCCTGCCAAGAAAGAACCTCCCTTTGATTATTGGCTTTTCAATGCAATTACAGAATTCAGGTTTAAAAATTAGACTGACTGATAAAAAGCACATTCTTCATAAATATTTAACCTTCTTCAGTATGACAGTAATTATAGTGTGGAGCTCAGTAGCTGCATATTCCATTTAAAAGATCTGTCATGCCTTCCATTCGAAATGCTTCTTTTCAAAGGCTTGCAATGCCAAGATAAAAAGAAAACTCCCCCAAGGTGGAAACTTGGAATAAAATCTCATCTTCTTAAAATTATTATTAATGGTAGATTCTAAGGATGAGAGACTGTTTGAAATATAGTGAGATTTTACAACCACTGCTTTCTTTTCCTGAGCAAAATATTTGATAGCATTGGGTAGTCATTCAATTTTTACACTCTAAAAATATCTGGAAAAAAACTTGCAAAATAATTTCAAAATTAAATCAGTGATTTTCATGTTTTTGTATTGAAACATCCTTTGATCCTACTGATACCATTTCCTCATTTAAAAAATACTTGAAATAAGGTAAAGTATTTGGTGTTCAATACAATTGTTTTAGATCAAATTAAATGTTTCTTTTCCATGGGCTCTAGATAACCAAAGAAAACTATTATTTAGATTTAGGTAGATATAAATATATTTTGATAAATAAAACCATCTTTTCATGTTATGGAAAGCTAGATGATATCTTTGAAGAAGGTTTTAATAATGCTTAACTCAAAATTGTGAGTTTTTTAATATGGGGAAGCTAATTCAGCCATCTGAAGTCTGATGGTCTGGGTGTTGGGTGAGGAGCGAAGAGAGAAAGTGCTAAACCTCGGCTATATTCATTAGCTAAGTAAAGATAACAGGCCTTGTCAGGAGAGGCTGATATTTGTGGCTGTGCTGGCACCCAGACATTTGACCCAGGTTTTCACTTGCAACAGGAGTGGGATGGGTAATTCTCTTGCCAGGGCAGAGTCTTGGTTTGTTACTGAGCAGTTGCAGTCAGAGCACCTTAGGAACAACCCAGACGTCCCCCTTTCTTGCAAGAAGAGAGCAGGAGCATCTCCCAGGAGCTATTTTCCCATTCTCTGCCCACACAGCGTGGATAAGAAACTAGTCTAGTTTGTGTGTAGGTGGTTACAGGGAGGAGATAAATAAAGACACATATGTTTATATGGCACTTCATCTCTGCTGGAAGTCAGTGAATTTGGAGCCCACCTTCTGCTTATGCATCTTTGAAAAGCTTCTTCTCTGTCCTTGGAGCTGAACTCTTATTATAGGGAAAACTTCTCTCTAGCTTTATGACTGTACAGGTGAAGAGTAACTGGATTAGCCAAAAAAAAAGCAGTCAAAACTTGAGTTTCACTTGAGATTCTCTTAAACACTGAAAGTTTTAATGAGACATCTGTGGTTCACTTCATCCCTCTTCTAGGTTTTTTAAAAAATATGAAGAACCTTTCTCTTTCTTTTCATTCATAATAGCTTTAGCCCTAGTTACCTGGATACTATCAGAGACTATTATCATTCATTTACATTGCTTTGCATCTATGACAGTTAATGCCACTGCATTTTTGTCACTGTAGCATTTAGTTAGCATGAGAATTTTCTGCAACTTTTGACAGACACCTTAAATATTTCTGGTTTAAATATGATATCAAAAAATCATATACAAACTCTCTTATTTTCCTATTAATATCTTTTCCAAATTTTTGAAATTATGCTACATAGCACTTGGATCTCATTTCTAATTCTCTTCTATTGTCACAACCAAGTATATACTCTACCTTCTATTTCATATCTTTTAAACAGTTGCTGACCTAGGAGGGGACTTTTCTTTATTTCCTGTGACAGCTTCATTTCTCCAGCAATATTATTTTGATCATCCCTACTGATATGCTGTTGACTTCAGAAGACCCCTAGCAGATGTGTGAATTAGGAGTTCCCCCTACAGAGCAACTCTTCCCTCAGATAACCTCTCACCATTTCTCTAATTCTAGTACACAGAATACTCAGCACTCACTATAAAAAGTCTTTAACTGGTTAAGTAATGATTTCACATTTCTACATTTTCTCTGAGAGAATCCTTAACATTTATTTAATATGCAAAAGGATATTGGCATTTAGATGGTTATTCAGCTAAGTAGACAAAAAGACTGCATGAATCTACATATCTGTCCAGTAAAAAAGCCAGGTTCACTGACCCTTGGTTTCTTCAGATCCTTTTTGTTTCTTCAGAAAGTTTGGTATCACATTGGCCACCTTCTATTACTTCTATATTAAACAATGTGTGAAATACCACAGTCATTGACCAAATTCACTTCATTAGGTCCTATTTCCCTTACTACTACTGTAAATTTACTGAATTTCAGAGAGGGAAAGAGCAGCAAAAACAAGGAGTGAACAGTAAGAAATAGTAAAGAAAGGAGAAGTCTAGCTACCACTCAGACCCAAAAATACACTTGAAATTAAAAGAAAAAAAAAAGGATTTAAATGGAGCAGAAGTAAAACTTTCTCAAAAATAAACTTACTTTTTCTACTACATAAGACTGGCCTGTTCTCAGCATTCTGCAGCAGATAGAACTGTTTCTAGAAACTCACTGCTCTACTTGCAAGTCCATCTTCTTTCTAGGATTACAAAGTAGGAGGTTTGAGGTACATCTCTCTGCCTATCGGGGATCCAAGACCAATTCCATTGATGTGCAGCTTTCCTGGATCAAAACCTATGAAAAATAAAAACTGGAAAAAGAAATAATCATTCGCTGTTAAAAAATTGGTTCCCCTCTAAAATTAGAATATTAGTGACAAGGTGAGGCTTGAAGCAGGAATCTGGATGACAATTACTTGGAAATAAACAAGCAGGTCATACATTCATAAATTTGAAAATGTGAGGGGAAAATGAGCATGCTTTCCTCAGTAAGATATGCTTATCTGAGGATGAGGCTGTCGTTACTGGGACTGGGCTACCTCTGTTTTATGCACTATGCTATTTCTTCACTATGATCTGTCACATTTTAACCTCTTCATGTAATCATGACTGTCAAGTACCAAAGACAATTCCCTTACATTTGCCTCCAAATGTATGTTTGCATTCGCCTACATGCCTTCCAAATTCTTTGTAAAACTTAAGAAGAGACATGCAAATAAAAAGATTATAGACTAGTATTTTCTTTGAAGAAATCCTATTTATTAGGAACAGATAATTTTTATGGTTTGATTTCAAGGCAGTGATAATTTTTGATGTTTAGTTCATCTGGGTCAGCTATTATTTAAACATTGTTAAAATGCAAGAAGCCACAATAAATGAAATTTATTTCACTGAAGTTGCTCAAGTTTTTGTGATCATAATCGTGTGATTATCACCATATACAAGTCCATAATTTGAATTTTCTTGCAGTTCTATAGTCTGAACTCCTCCCTAACTCTTGCAGTGAACTGACTCTCTGAGTGTCCATTATGGGAAGGTATTGGAGGACCATAAGCACTTGGTTGTCTTTGTCCTTATCCTCATTCAGTAGTGAACATGTCATCAAAGGTGGATATTACACAACAGCTGAGGCTCAAGCACCAAACAGAGCTGAAAAGCTGTGTGTGAATGTTGGACCTCACTGCTGCCATGCAGTCTGCGTATGTGTGATGGTGTCCCAAGCTACCCGGAATGCTTAAGCATGCCAAGCACCACATGCTCTAGAGGGTACAGACATGCTGGGAGCAGACTCACACGTTCAAGACATGCTCATTTTTTATGTTGAAAATAATGTGAACTTAAGGAATTTCCATGCCTTTGCTGTCCTGTGCCACTTAAGCCTCTTTTCCCTACTTCTGCACTGAAATTTACTGTCCCTTCAGGGGCCTTCTCCTTTCTCCTTACATAGTACGTGCCCGAAAGATTGGTTGCAGACCATTTCTATGAATTAGATTACTAAAATTATCTAAATTTTTTATCTCCCCTTGGAAATATTTTTTCTATCATGTTTTTTAAACCCAGAATGTTTTCATGAAGCAGGTGACAGTTAAGTGCCCTAGATAGGACTGTCCTGACCATACTCTTACAGAAATCCTGCTCTTTATTTGCTTCAGAAAACTGCTTGTATTAACACCATTATTATAATTAGATGACTATTAATCTTCAAAGAAGACTCAAAGAACTTACAAGACTGTGGCAGACAAAATTGAATTTCATAATTAAACCTCAGTTTTAAAGGCAGAAAAAATCCACATGTAAATGGCAAACATTGGAATAATACATTCTTCATTAATTTATTACCATATAATAAGTAAAAAGTATAACTTCAATAATCGGTTATCAGTGAAATTCCTGACCTATATAAAGCAAATAACTGGGTATGTAAATGTGCAAGAAAGATTCAGTTCTTGTCAACAAATATTTCTGAATCTTTATGGCAATGATGGACAGAGAGAGAGTAGAAGGGAAGGCACATAAATGGAAATATTTTAAATTACTAGATGCAATTCCAGATGATAGATATTTTCAGAAAATTCACATAGCAAGATAATAACTAGAAATAAAACTCTAACCATAGAGCAGCAAAGCAGAGAATGTGCTTGCTTGTAAGAGTCCAGAAATAGGATCAAAGAGGAAAATAAAGATGGAAAATTTGAATAGGAGTACAAAAGATTGCACAGTAGAAATAGAGGTGTGATGAGGAAAACTATATGTGAAGGATGGAGACAAAAGATAAGGGAAAGAGACACCTGCTTCTTTCTAAAAGACTTGCTGATTTTTTTTCCAAAAACTTTGTGAGGCTATAATAGAAATAGGAGGTTATATTTTGCATTGAAAACCACAGAAAAGGATACAAGATAAGATCTCTAGTGTTACCATGCAGAGTGTCTCAGCCCAGGTCTATAAAACTTCACAAAAGAAATTTCCACTCAGCATAACCAATGCTTGTGTGTCAAAAGAAAAATGAAAGGTTAAGTCCTCTGTTATCTGGAAATAATTCAGTACCATTGACTTCAAATAGAGATGGAGCAATTAACATCAGTACCGAACCTGGCCTGACCCCTTAGTTCCCATAATAACAAGGGGTTACGCAATTCTCTGCTAATTTGTGACAAGCTTAAAATAACTCTGACTGTTGCAGCTCAGAAAGTGTAAGATGAAACAAGCCCTGAAGAGCAGTTGGAGGAAGTTAATTTTTATGAGAAATAGCTCTTCATTCTCCTTGCAAAAGCAATACCGGTGCTAATAACCTCACTAGAGTTTTCATATGTATACAATTAGTATAAATACACTGGAAAGGAACATTCCTGTCTGGAAATCTGAGGAACACAAATGTATTCAGGAAGGACAACATTTCCTTTAAGAACTTAACGCAACAATTAAATATATTTCTCCAGTATCATCTAACTCCCACTGGCTGAACTCATGGTGACTGATGCTGTGTGTCCTGGTACTTTGAAACTCCAGGTGTGAGACATTTAAACTCTGTTTAAACCTGAAAGGCAATGGCCATTCTGTCCAGAAGATTTACTTCTTTGCTTCTGGTTTGGCCAAAAGAGATGGACCCTGACTCAGCATCTATCCCTGCAAATTACTGGGAGAGTGAGCTAGGCTGAAGCTCTGACCATTCCACTGACATAACAGCTTTTAGTGATTTTCCCATCCCTGGCAGAGTTAGAAAATTAATCACTGGACTGTTACATCAGTGTAGAAGTGTTCTAGAACAACAGGGTGTGGACAGAAGCAGGTAAGTTTCCTACGGAGGAGAGCAAATTTACTGGCAGGCCACCCAGTTTCTCAGCAGTGTGTCAGAAAAGCTAAACATAGCCACAATTCTGGCAACTGCAGAATAACAACTGAAGCCACAAGTAGCAGCTCTTTACAGCTCCCTGCAAGGGAGTTGGAAACGTTTTGGTCACGGAAACTGAGTGAAGCCAAGATGGCTATGCTGGCTGGATGTGCACAGGGATTTGTAAACCACAACTACTGTGGTGTCCAGAGAGCTTAAGGAGGTTCATCAATATTTTGCTTTTGAGAAATCTATACACGATTCTTTGTGCTTTTATTTCATCAGAAAGACAAGAGTTCAATACACTCCTTTCTAAGAGAAATGAGTTTCGTTTGTTCAAATGCAGAAAGATTTTTTAAATCCACTGAGTCTCCTACTGAAGGTAATTACATATTGCAATGAGCCTCAGTACATGGGCACCCAACCATAACACTGGATATCCTGAGATTCTGTGAAGCTTCAATGTCTTTGCTAGTTTGGGCCCTAAAATGACTTCAGAAAGTTAACCTTTTATTGGAGAAAGGTCTGTAGAAAACATGGAAAATGCAAGCAGGCAAGTTATTAACCTGCAGAATTTAATATGTATATTCAACTTGCTGTTTCAACAGGAACTTTTGTACAACAAAGATAAAGTTCTAGGACTGGATCAAGGTGTTGGAACTGCACATGAGGCAGAACATCAACCTCTCTCATTAACACGTGTGTCCTGCAGTCTACAGATAGCTAGGAACAGCAATCCCTGGGGAAAAAATCTAAAATAAAAGAAAAACCCCAAACCTCTGAATATAATAAACTTACTAAATTGAACAAGAGTTTTTTAGAACTGCTTAGACCATTAAGCTACAAGGCCTACACAGAATAGAAAATATTTCATTCCAAATACATGATCTGCTTGTTCTTCCTGTCACGCATGGAACTTCTGTCTCCTTCCAGCTCTCTGGAAACTGGAATTTCAAGAGGTGTTATTTCTTTTTACCTCCATGTGAAGTTTTACCTCCATTTTACCTTCCACTTTATATAAATGATTAAATATTTATTGTACATTGGACTAAATAAATCAGCATGTAGGTCACACACCTGAGAGTATAGAGGAGAACATATATGACTTTTTAATACATGATTTTATCTTGGAGAATAAAAATATGTCTGGAGAGTGGAGCGGGAGGAGGAAGAAGGTGGCTGAGGACTGTGCACTTCCTTCAAGAACTGGAGTTATTTGAAGTAAATTGTCATTTTCCTAGAGAAAAAGTTTGTTGCAGATGTCCAAGTCGTTCCAAGAATGACTAAGAACTCCATGTCACATCATTCCAGCCAGCAGACAGCTCAGGAATTTGCGCTGCCTTGATGTCACTTCCCTATTTCTTTGGCAACCCCTCAAAAAACAGAGCTCTCCTTAACTATTGTTTTACCTGTACCCTTAACTGTGCTGCCAGGCTTCCCTGCTATGCTCCCCGTGGTTCCAGTGGGAGCTGCCTGCACATGCCAGCCACGCTACAGAGAAACCCATAATAAGGCTGACAGAGAGTGGCCATAAATGTTTTAAGAGCTCTGTGTTGGAGATTCCTAAGGTGCAATATTTCAAATGCTTCCACTGTACAGGAAATCTCATATTTCTTATTTTCTGCTGAAGTTAGGAAGAACGTTAACAAAGAGAAAGGTCCTGGGGAGTAGATATACAATCTCCTTCACTGATTTTCAGCTCTCAATATAGATACAGCTAACCAGCCCAACAAACAGATACTCAAGCTCTGCCATTACCTAAATTGGCCAAAAAATTGATCCATTGATGTTTTCCATTTTATAGAAAAAAAAAATACGTAGTTAGAAGGTGCTTACTTTTCACAGCTTACTTTCTGTCATAGAATTCCTCTGGGGGCCTAGTTGGTGCAAATCTAAAATGACAGTCCCTAGAGTGTGTTTGGTGAATTCATCAGTGACATTTTAAAAGATATTTTACCTCATTTGTTGTCTTCTATCAACAATTCAAAAAAAAAGGCATGCTGCAGAGCACAGGCTTTTGGAATCCAGAAACTCTAAGGAGAAATTAGCAAATAAACTACATGACAGTAACAGACACTGAGCACAGCAAAAGTACCAACAACTAGGCAAGCTGAGAGAACCCAAAACCACTGAACAAGATGAGAAATCTGCACCACCATATGAAAATGAAATGAGATTTAACATCCACGTGGAAGAGCATACATGGATCACCCCTGCTGATGATGTTGCATGGCGGTTTTGGATTTGGTCAGAAGTTTGAAGGCATAAACCCATTTTGCTTTACATTCTGGCAATTCCAAGTATTGAAACAATGACTCTTTCATTCAAATTATGAAGAATTCATAAATAACCGCTCAGAAACTATGAAGTCATGAGACGTCCTTGGCCATAAAAGGAAGACAGTCTTCAGTACTGCTAGGAATTTGCTAAAACAGATGAAGAAAAAAAATTCAGTAGAACAAGCTGCTGTTCCTGGTCAATTAGGTAACAGCATTCAGAAGTCTTCCAAATCCAACGCTCTATATGCTGCCATATTTCCTGTGTTTAAACTCAACATGATCTCTGTGCATGATGTAAACACAACATGCACATAGTACTGATAAAAGGGGGCATTATATTCAGCAGCATCACTGGATTCCCTTACAGCAGCATTTGACCTAGAAGGCCTCCACAACAGCCACAGAATTCTCACTGTGCAGCGATTCTAAATTCCATGTGCAGATACTCAGTGCCTTTGTAACTTACCCTCAATTTCATCACTACATTTCCTGCATGTCTCTTTTGAATATTTACATCTACCTGGCAAATAATCTCATTGGGAAAGAATCCACAAGCAAGGAAGAAACTGGGCATATGTAAAACATTTAACATCCTTAGGATGAAAAATACTCACCAATGGAATTCCTCTCCATAGCAAAAGGTGTCCCTTTAACAAATTAAAAATGGAGAAGTGGTATTTGCAACTTCTCCTTCCCCACAATTACAGAGGAAAAATTCCACTTTTTTTGCTGTTGGGTCACAGTGCATCATATGAGCTTTCTAAACATCTGCTGTAACCTGGTGTGGTACTTCAGGTAACTGTTGATCCTTGCTGATCCTCAACTAGGGTTCGGTAACCACAGCAAAATAAATATCACAGTAATAACAACAGCAAGGCAGGTTTTGCTGATTCAATACTCTGATGCAGTCTGGGCTCACTCCTTCTGACTGATGATGAAAAGTCCCTTCTGTTCCTACCATTTCCAGAGCATTGGATGAAACCATCCTTTGCAAACACAAGGGATCTGACGCAACATTTGTAATAAGATACTAATTGTAGTACAATGGAAAAAGAACTTCAGAACTGTACAAAACTGCCCATGATTTATAATGATTTTATATCAAAGAATGTCAGGGTAGGAAGTGCAAATGAGACTATAATAACTGAAACAAAGACAGAAGAATAAGGAAATAAAGATTTAAAAGAGGCAACAACACTGACAGAGTTGTTAGGACATTGGAAGAAAAATAGCACTTGCAATTTGTCAAGTGATTAAGCTCATACTACTCATTAGGGTGACTCCAGCATTCTGAACATTTGGCATTGGCAACAAGTTGCATTTTCCATGAAGAGTTAACACCAAGAATGGAGATATATCCTTTAAGGTTCAGTAAATAAAACCCAAACTTGAGCACCTACGTAACTGAACATGGACTGTCCCTTTTAATGTCAATGGAAATGTTTAAGGTTTCAAAGTTTAGCATATACATAGTGAGCTTTTGACAAGCTTGTTCGAGTTTTATACTAAAATACTGGTATCAGAAAAAAAAGGGATCATGCTTTACATAAGCAGTTGTGAATTTATTGTTCATCCAATTATATTTTAGTGTGTAATCAAAATACTACAGCCAGTTATAAGCATTAAAGGATAATACTACTGGAAATTAGATACTGTCTTCCTAGTTCCTACCCTTTTTCTCTAATGTTACTTGCACTTTTATAATGCTCCTCTAGGTCCTGAAGTCAACAGTTCCAGGCTTCTGTAAGAAGTAGGGGCATATGAGAGCCTTACTCAAAGAAACGTGAAAGAATTTTTATTTCTTTTTCTCAATTAATAGAAAAGGGTGATGTTTGTTACCAAATATGTCTACACGCTTCTAAAACAAGCTAAAATCAGCTCAGGCTAAGACAAGCCCAGACAAGTTCTAAGATCCCACATTCCTGGACTTTTTACTAGTAATGAAAAAAATTGTTTTTTCCTGGGCTACATCTATGATGAAGACATGTAGATGCTTGTATACAGCACAAGAGAAGGGTTGGTACACAGACACTGTGCCTTGCTACAGATCGAGGACAACTTACTGACTGTCACTGGGAATACATGAACCCTAAATGTGACCAAATTAAGTGATACACACAAACCTGCTATCAGAGCTGTTTTGAAAAACTGTAACCACATCAGAGTGCTAAAGCATAAGTATAGTCACATTTCTCTTACTTCTGACATGTGGCTGATGTCTAGAATTACAGAACTGTGTCTGTTACTTCAGTGTTGTATAAATTTTTTAAATCATGTTTCTAGATATTAAATATGTAGAATAAGATAACTTCTTCCAAAGTCAGGTGGCTTTGCTAGTGGAAACTCATGTCCCTCTTAATTATTTAGAACTTTTGAAGAATTATCAGCTGAAAGTACAAAAAGGAATGGAAAAAATCTACTTGAATATTTTAAAAGCCTAGGAGAAGATACTCAGAAAATTAAACTGAGGGAATAATTTTTCCCACGGGACTTTAATGACAAATTATGTGCAGAAAGGGTTAGTTGTTAGCACAGCAGGTGTTAACAGTTAAGGAAAGATTCAGTGATGCAGTTTATTTTAAAATAGTGTAAAAAAGGAATAAATAACAAAGCTGTGGGGCACCCCCCTGGAGCAGCCTGTTCCTGAAGGACTGCATCCCATGAAAGTGACCCACACTGGAGCAGTTCCTCAAGAACTGCAGCCCATGGAAAGGACTCATGTTGGAGAAGTCCACGGAGGACAGTCTCCTGTGGAAAGGACCCCTGGGTGGAGCAGGGGAAGAGCGTGGGAGGTCCTGTCCCTGTGGAGGAAGGAGCAGCAGAGACAACATATGATGAGGCAACCACACCCCTATTCCCCGTCCACCTTCACTACTGAGAGATGAGGCAGAGAATTCAGGAGTGCAGCTGAACCCAGGAAGGAAGGAATTGGAATCATTCCATTCTGATTTGATTAGCAAAAAAAAAATCAATTTTTTCCCCAAGTCAAGCCTGTTTTGCCCATGACAGTACCTGGTGAGCAAAAACTCCATGTCTTTATCTCAATCCATGAGGTTTTTTTGTTGCATTTTCCCTCCTCTGTCCAGCTGATGAAGGCAGTGATAGAGGGGCTTTGGTGAGCAACTGGAGCCCAGCCAAGAACAACCTAACACATTGTTTTGGGAAAATGAATGGGAAGTTGCCAAACAAGAACAGGGAAAATTATAGGGTTGTACTGTCTCTTGCGCAAATTTTAAATAATAAGCAAAAAGAGGGCAAGAATATAATCAGAGAGCTATTAAAGAGTAGACTAGAGTTGCCATGTGAATCAGACCTCTGTGATAAAAAAGCTGGCGAGTTATGCTAAATGTTACTTGTATTGGAAGTTGAGCAATAAATTCTAAGATTGTTAAAATACTGAATTTAAAGATATTAAGTACAGCTCAGCATTCTATAAGCTGAAATTATTGCTGGTTGCCAAACTCCTTGATTTATGTCAAGACCAACTCTCAACTTCAGGCTTGCCTTAAAAATTGGCATTTTCATGTCGTAAGTGCTTGAGCAGTTCTGTAAAATACAGGGCTAAAAATATTTGTGTGGTGTTGTAGCATCTCAGGTTTTCTGTTTCAGTTTGCATCTTGAGATTGAACTTGTTAGTGCTGTGGTCAGGAATAGAATAACATGTTGGACTGACTAACCCAGAGATTCTGATTCAGTTATTCTTGAGTAGCTGACATGAACAAACAGATGACTTTTTATCTTGAGATTACTGATACATGAATCGTGAAACACAACCTCTCAGTTACTTCAAATTTCATCTGTTGTTTTTAAAACACACCATCTACTTCCCATTCATCTCAAATGGTCTGCAAATAGCAAGATAACATGTAATCCCTATACAGTAGCCACCCTGCAGTCTAGGGCTTATCAAAGATTATTGTGTAGAGGTTTTTTGTTGTGGAGTTGTTTTTTTGGGGCGGGGGTTTAATGCTGAAATAGATCTGCAATTCATGTGAGTTTGGCTCATTAAACTTAAGTTCTGTAACAAACAACATGAACATAAAAATGGAACAAAAATCTGCCCTTGCAGAGAAGACACCCAATTGCATACCAGATTGTGTTATCAAGAGTGTGGACAACAGGTCCTGGGAATTGACAATTCTCGTTTAGCTGACACTTGTGAGACTGCATCTGTAGTACTGCAATCGAGTTTTGGGTTACATGAGATAAGAAAGATGTTGACATGCTGCAACTAGTACAGGAGATAAGGCACTAAAATAGACAGGGAGTTGGAACACGTGATTTATGAGAAGCTGAAAGAGCTGTGTTTGTTCAGCTTAGAGAGAGAAAGCTTAGGGGACTTCTCCTTGCTATGCACAACTACTGCCTAATGCAAGGATTTAGAGAAGATGGAGACACAATCCCTTTGCAAAGGTATGCAAAGAGTCAAGAAACACTTTCTTACCTCAGTGAGAAACTTGTATTCTCAGACTGTCATAGCAGGGCCGAAAATAAGATCTCTAGACTTCTAAACTTTTTCTTAATACAAAAAAAATTATGAACTCACTTATTTTTCCTAATGTTGTCATTATTTTACACTCTTCTAGAATCCTCATTTTCAAGCTGAGAGATGCATACCACACTTTATCACAAAAATATACTTATGTGGAGATGAGAGATTTTAGGAAGTTACAAGATTACAAGATTAATGATTGTTGAAGAGCATCAATTTTCAAATATCAATAAGACAAACAAAGACATAAGATCCAAAAGTGAAGAAGTTGTAAAAGTCTCACTTTGATGCAATATGCCTGTCCTAGGAGGGAAGAATATTCCTGCTGAAAGCTACACAAATTGAGATCTGGAAAATCATATGCCAGATAAGAACAGTCTTCAGTCTAATGTTAATAACCAATTTGTATTGCTGGAATCTTGGGGAGGATGAAATCCCTTTGCTTTAAAAGTACCTTCTTACTGAGTGAGCATTTTGTCATGCTGTGCTTGATAAAAACAAACAAGCAAACAAACATTTTAAAAAACCCTTAAAAATGCATGCAAAGATTCAATAAAAATACTACGCCTCATGGATAGCATGTTTTCTCACATGGATCCAGAGTACTGTAAGTACTGTACAAGAGAAATGGTATTATTTCCCTCTTTGAAACAGAAGAAACTGAGGTAACGATGCTAAATGGCTGGACAAGACCCCAATTTATCTTGGACTTAGACCTGGATTCTCTGAATATCAGTCCACTGACCAAGCCACTAATCAACACTGATTCCTGGCAGTATGTTCCAAGCATGCCAGTATAACTTCACAGATTTTGTAAGTAAAGTAATGAGCCTTATGGTTTTTTTCACTTGGGACAAAAAACCTAACAGGTGTGGTCAGTTTGTGTTCTAAGGTGTAGGCAAACTGGCTGATCATGACTCTATTTATTGTTCACCAGCATTTATATAACTCATTTCTGTTTGTATAAGCAGCCAGCCACTGCATTTCAGTTTATCCTGTCAGCTTCCTTGAGGCCCGCTACATATCTTGGCAAGAGTTGCTGTATCCCTAAAGGAATCAGTGATTACTTGTTCAAATGGAGCTGCTGCTACACTGGAAAGAGTCTTCATAACAATGGGCTACTTTTCCTGTAGATGGACGTCTTTGTTCCCCTTTATAATTAATTTGAAACTAGAACATTTCACAAAACTGTAAATGCAGAGTATTTCATTTTCAATGGGAAGGCATCTGCAGTAAGTGTACTCCATATGGAATTAGTTTCTCTATTCAGAACATGAATGCAGTACATGATGTCATTCAAGTAGGATTCAGATTCAGTATCATCTGCAAAAAGAAAATACATTGTATTAGCATTCAGTTTTGAAATCTTTTTATGAAAAATGTAATATCACCACAGTTAAGATAATTAGATGTAGTTTAAAGGGACACTATCATGTGAAAAAAATTTTGTGATTCAGCTCACTAGTGTTTTATGTTTTGCCATTGACTGGTGACATCAGCGCTGACTGAGGTTACCTGAGCAGTAATGTGCGAAACAGAGGAGACTGACAAGTGTTACATTTGACTTCTGTTTGAAGAATTGTACTTCAAGTCCAGATCTATTCAAAAGTAAACTTAATTAGTAAAGTGCCTTGCATGGCTGGAATCACAATACTATCAGAATATGCCAAATTTGATGGATTTTTGTAGGAATTAAAATATCTGAGACAAATCTTCAGATTTCTTTTCTACAGGGAAAGACAGACAAGATTCAGAAGACATAAAACTAGTGTCTACCTACTATAGATAGCATTATTATTAGCAACAATAATGAAGCAACATACAGTAGATCAAAAAGCATTCCCTGTATGCACCCTAAAAGGATTAAATTCACCTTGCTGCAGAGGATAAGAACAAAGTTAATGTACTATATAATCCCCACATAAGTCCAGAAAGCTGTGTTATTTCAGTTGCTTTTCAGACAGGAAGGCAAAAGCAAGGATACTGCTTTTGGAACAAATAATTTATCTCTTTGAATTGATTTAGCATGCATGCTTAGAGTCAGGGTAAGCACGCAGCACTCACTCTGACAATTGCTTTGCAATGCATAACAGACCCAGATGAGACATCGAATACCCCTTAAAGGGTCAACTTCTTCCACTGACAGTGTTTGTTAAGTCCAAATAAAGAAACAGCATTTAGCCAGCTATGTAAGTGCTTTGCATGGTAAACAATGTGCATGTTTAAGATCTTGACTGTTTAAAACCACTCATGAGTAAGCTTTTGACATCAATACTGTATAATTTTGCCAGTTAGTTATGCTTTACTCTGTGGTCATACATTGATCTTTTTCAGTAACAGGCTGAAAGAAATCCAAAAAAAGTCCTTCATTTTCTTTTTCCTTTTTATTTTTTTTTTTTTTTAATATGGTGAGAAAGGATGTGATAAACCATTAGCTGGTATCTTTATTTCAGACTATACATTGATTGAATAAATGACTCAAAATAATTGCAAACTTGGTGTTGATAGAGGTGCCATCTTTTAAACAAAAAACAGAAATGGGGACCAAAACACATTAGTTGCTAAATTTTCATAAATATATGTGCAACCGAGGTGAACAGAACTATAAGGCAGGTGCATACACAAAAAGAGATGCACAATTGCACAGTTAGTTTATGCAAGCCATTATTATGATTGCAGATGCAAATGGTAAGTCAGCTGTTTAACTGTTCATTTACTCATGTAAGTACTGTTTTCCTAAGCAATGACATTGTATATATGTAAATTGAGAAGCAATCTGATTTGTTAGTGTTGTGCTCACTTCGCACAGGGGTAAATAGCTACCAAAGATAAAAGAAAATAGAAAATCGTGGCTGTAAAGTTGAATGGCATTAATTATTGGTGGCGCTGCAGCTCGTTATATTGCAAAACCTCTTCCTGGTTAGATGCACATTCAATAGTAGAGATGATTATAAAGGAAAAATGCGGGGGGAAAAAAGACGACTGCAACAAGAAATATTTCAAAGCTTCTGCAAAGATTTAAAATGTCCATTGCTATGTTCTAGAATTTCTCAGACAGAAAGACCTCTTCTGGGATATAAACTACTTCCATTACATTGACTATTTTTCTGTCAGGAGCACATGTATTGATATACACCCTGTTTGTTTCATTATGAGACTCCTAGTGAGACAGGAATACCTGCCAGTCAAAAACAACATAAGCAGGAATGCCTCTTAATTTAAGATGCATCTTTCACTCAAAATATTATGCATGTTCAGCTACACAAAAGGTCTTGCTAAACACAAAAGCAAACCCAAATGCCTGGGGTACAAATAACTACGAAGACTTAAATAAAACTTCCATCTCCATTTTTTTTTATACAGTTCCTGACTCCCTCCATGTACCTATCCTCTGGAAGCTTCTTCATACTTCAGGTGTTGCTCTGGGCTTTCTTTCTCACCAAATGCCAGTCCTAATCCAAACCCTAACTTTAGCATGAATCCTAAACCTAAACCTAGTGCACGGGCTGAGGCTTGGCCTTAGCTCAAGACACAATTTGCAGCAAGAGGAAAAGGTTCTCAGGAGAACCCTGAAATCCAGTACTTGCTTTGGCTACCAATTCCAAGCCCCATTCAAGTTACAGTTCTAGGCTTTTTCCGTCACCCAGCAACAAATACACAAGTGACCTTAACTTCATCTTGGAAGGCGTGATAGAGACAGAACCGAGAGGTGCAGCTGGAATGAGACACGGATTTGTGACATGGACTCAAAATAAAACAGTGTCTTAGGTATCATGTTAATGTGTAGTGCTAAGGTTGGGAAAGAGAAAAGGAGCAAAACTGCAACTGGAGCAGGGAAAAACTAGAAGAAGCAATGTACTACAAAAGCAATTTTTAACTGAGAATTTCTTCTGGTGTGTAGCTGAAAACTTTGGTCTCAGGCTCCATGTGGCACTAGGGTAAGGATTAGGGTCAAGGTTAGGCCTGGGAGAAACTCACAGCATAAAGCAGCAGCTGGCATGGGGCTGAAAAGTGTCTCTGAGAAGAAAGAGCAGGCTCCAAAACACCTCTTTCCTGACACTTGTTCACATCAGACATCAGGCTGGCCTTTTGGAAAGGCTCTGCTCTTTTACCCATTGGTTGAGTGCTTTTGATCCCGCTTGGTGTTGTGTTAAGTAGAATTTAGGGGAAGCAGAATAGCATTATTATAATTTTTAATGACACAATCACAATTTCCAGTGTAGTTTAGGAAAGCATTTCAATATGAAAAGTATGTAATGAGGATGAACAGGAATTATTTAGCATAATAACACAGGAAATATGTAAATTGATGGGCTTGGGGACATGAAAAGAGAGAGGAAACAGTAAAAAGAAAGTTTAGCTTGAGTCTCAAGGAAAACTCTCATCCATCAAGATTCATTAATCCACTATATAGGTGAAAGTGTTCCTATTTATGATATTGAGTAAAGGATGGGAGGCTAAAGATTAGGCATTTGACAGGGTATATTGGACATGGTTTAGTAAGTCTTTCCAAAAACTATATCCCTCTAGAAAATGCAGTTTTACACTCCATTTAACATTCTAAAAACAGTATCTTTGAATGCTCAGACTAAAAACACAGATACCATTTTGTATGGAATAAGATTCTTTCTTTGTTTTTCAGTGTTTTCCACTGCTTCTAATAGGTGTTGTAGACTACTTTCCCTGTTTAATAATTCAATATTTTATTTTTCTGATTCCCTATCCATATTTTTTGAGGCTTTTACAGTAATAAGGATTTTATTTCTCATTAATTGAACAAATTTAAAGATTGAAAAGCTTAAAATATCAGGGACCAAAAGTTCTAAACAAATTTGGTTCTGAGAAGAGAAGGGATCTGTCTCAAGGGAAATTTAAGTAGAAAGGTAATGTCGCCAGGACTATTGAAAGCATTATTTCCACAATTAATTTATAAAGGAAATAAATAGTTCCTGCCTAATTTATCACTATTTTGGGTACATTTATGGGTGCTCTTCTTTGCATTTGCATTAAGCGTGTGGCTTAATTCTTGCATGTACCTTGTCCACCCACTGCTTATCTGGACTCATGTGGAAAAGTTTCAGTACTATTTCTGCAAAAGAGGCCTTGCATGGCATGCATGGAATAAGTTAATTCAATAATGGCCAAAATTAATTCAATTCATGGCCAAAAGACCATGATTCCTTTAGAGAGTCCTAAACGGCATCTTTGTCTACGTTCCTGTGACTCTTTGAGACAAATTTTCTACTACAGATCTCTGTGGGTGTCCAGAGGCGGTGCAGCCAGCAAGCTGGAGTCTAACTCTGAAGCCTGGTGTTTAGTTTCCCTGGGTCAGGAATTGGCAATGGCTGAGATACACCTCTTCTTCCTCCCTCTTTTCCTACCATTTTATTATAGTTTTTAGTTCACATTACATTGCCTGCACAACCCTAAGCTGTTAAGCAGGGTGCAGCGGGCGCCCTTGTTAGAGCAGGCACTGCTGAAAGGGAGGCTATGTGTTTAATGATAGCTATGTAGTCACTGCGGGGAAAGTACTGTGGAGGGACCCCACTGCACTGTGAAAGACCGAGGAGAGGATGCATATCTGGGAACAGCTCCCTTTCCTTCTTTGTCTCATGCTAGATGGCCTAGGAATGAACAGAAAGCTTTATTACCTCTCAGTCCTCTTTTGTTTTGTTTTGGGTTTTTTGTTTTCTTTCACTATTTCAGTTAATGCCACTGATTCCGCTAACAAATCCTTGTGCAAGTGAATCTATTTCAACATCCTTTCTGCAACAGATTATTTCCTTGGCCCAAGCCAAGCACTGATTTTTGAGTCCATATATGCCAAGAACAAAACTATATGTCAGTCACACAGTATAGTATTGTCAACTGTACTTTTCTTAAGTACTCCACTTCCTCAACCCTTAGTGCTGAGCTTCTCCTAACCTTCTTCTCTAACTGCAATGAAGCTTGCTGCTTGGAGGACTGCTTGGAGCGTCAGTTCAGGTACCCTGAATTTGAGGCAAATTCATAAAACACAATTATTCGAAAGACCCATTTTGTTCCTTTTGAACTCCTAATGTTCTTAGTAACTGATGATCACAGGTTAGGATCCATCCTCCTTATAGATCCAAACATTTTTAGATGTTGCATAGGCACTCTGATACTTCACTCAGCCAAGACGCTGTGAAACTGTAGACATCATCAGATGCTTAAATGCCTGCAGTGAGTTAGGTACAGGTAAGGAAGGAAGGAAGAAGTTTCAGACAATTTTTATTCAATTGTTCGACAGAAATTGTGCCTCTTATCCCTGCAAATAAATAGGTGCAGTCCTTTTACTTCTCATTCAAAACTTATTTATCTTAGCATTTTAGATTTTGCTAGAAGGCTTTTTCCTTCACTGCAGTGACTTACTGAGTGGTATCCTACTGGAGGACAGAGCAAGGGTCTTCTAAAAGATTTTGTACTAGGAACAGTAACAATAATTACACCATCAGCTAGTTCTTAAGGCTCAACATCTTCACTTTGTGTGCATTTGTGTGCTACTGATTCTGAAAAGACTCAGTTTCAAAACTCTGGAAATTTGGGTTCGGGGATTGCACTGTTAAAAAAAAATTACATTCACATACACTGTAGGTCCTACACATTCAGTTATTAAGTAATTCAGAAATTGCATTTCCTAGGTTGAATTTCTCTGATTTTTCTTCTTTTCCATCACCATGGCAGAATTATATCACTGAAAGTACCCAAGAGTAGAGGTTATTTCTTCTGTTACTTTGAAGAAATGAATGGGAAAGGGAGCTGCTGCCACAGTTGTGCATAAATCTGCAGAGAATCTTTCTGCCAATTACTTTTTTATCCTGTCTATATGACTTAAGTTTCCAAAGTGTCCTGTTGCAAATTGTATCATCCATCAGGGAGTCACTAACATGACAGGGACTAACAAACATCACAAAAATATCTACATGAATTTTCATCTGGTTTGGGAAAAGAATTTGCTTTGGCTGTGGTTTACTTTCCAGTTGCAATTTATGCAAATTCTGTATGGAGACTAGATTGAAGAAGGCTCTTAGGTGTGTGATAGCAGCAAATTTCCTGTTAAGCCAAAAAGATTCCATATTTGTGCCAGAAATAGCTGCAATTATTCAGTTACAGGACAAAAAAAATCATCTGCATGACATGACTAATCCAAGTAAAGGCCCCTGATTTGTAAGGCAGAATTGGAGGTTACACTCATCATTGGAGTCCAAGGGATATATAAGCTCCACTTTTTGTTTGTAACTCAGGTAGGTCAGCTTCATAATTCAGCCCTATACTGACAGCCCTGTCGCTATGTTAGGTGAATTTCCACCACCAAATATTTCCCAGGGCTCCAAAGAGGATCATAATACTGCCACCTATGCTGCCAACAGAGCTGATTATTCCACTTCTGACACATCCATGCAAACTGCTGTCATGTTCCTCAGTATAGCAAAACCTTTAAACATATTTTTATTATTATCAATGTTTAAAATTATATATGTTTATTTACATGAGGAAAAATGAAGCAAAGTGACTAATTAACTTATGTAGTATCACAGACAGACCAGCATAGACAACGGTTTTAAAGCTCTAGTCTTATAAACTGAATTGTTTCATACCACTAAAATGGCAGGAGCTAGTGAGGGCAGTAACTTCTACAATGCTGATGAAGAATAAGAAGAATCATGAACCAAATAGCCCAGCAGCTATGCTGTTTCTTTTGATATTATGTAAGGTACATCATACAAATGAAGTAATTCTTTTCAGAAAATCCTTTTAGAACTTTAAGCTTTTGTTGTTTTCTCTTGATGCAGCTTTTTGCTCTGAATGCTGGCAGCAAAGTGAAATTTACTCACATCCTGATGGCCGTGTGGAGCTGGTGCTTCAGTGAGCAGAATTTAAGTAAAGTCTTCTTTGCTGCCAGCAGTCAAAGCAGAACATACAGGATTTCCAGGGAGAATGCCACATTAGGGAATGCAAGAAAATACAGATGGCCAAAGGCAACTTAAAAGCTGGGTTATGCAGAGGAAGAAATGAAGCGGGAAGAAGCAAGAAGAAAATTGGAGCCCAGAGAAAGAAAGGAGAGGCAAAACCAGCCAGGATGTAGAAGTATAGTGAACTTCACCAGTGTAAATAAGGACAGTTCTGCGCATTACAGTCCAGTTACCTTTCTATCAACTCTAGATGAACAAACAACTTCCAAACACAAAATGGAAAGTATAATCATTTTTATAAGTGAAGAATCAATTTTCAATTTGATGCATTAGGTCATTACTGCATCTTATTTCCATTCTATTTCTATTTGTAAATCTAGTTGTTGCTTTTTCTCAAGTTGACGATCTCTGAAAAACACACAGCAGAAGAGAGGCCTCTCCTTTTAAGTCAATTCTTGATGTCTCCTCAGAATATCCATGTAGAAAAGGTACATTTAACGAAACACCTACATAGTAGAGCTGCTAGAACATTTTAGGAATATGGAAAGCTGACAAATCTGTTTCAACACAGTTGTGAGCTGCAAGTTTCTGTGATTCCTGTTCTGAGGAAACAAGACAAAACCTGATCTGCCTTACTCTAAAAAAGAAAAAGGTTTTAAATGCCTTTTTAAGTCCCATTTCCTTCTCAAGATAATTGAAAGGTTTTTAATTCTAAGATGGAATGAAAACAGATTTTGAAATCTAAGAAGCTTCTATAAAACAGCCCTGTTATTCCCTAGCCACTTTTCACATTCTTTGGACTAGTTGAAAAACCATTTTCACTTTAGCAGGTTCACTGTATAACTTTTTTCCCCAGTATATTGAGAGGAAAGAACCTTTCCTATTTCTTTAGTACAGAGAGGCTTTCAGTTACAAAATTAATTGATTGCTTTCCAACATGCATCTAAATCCAAATATTTGTGCAATTCAACATAAATTCACCACCTCATCTTGCTGTGTGTCACTGAGCTCTGTAGTCCAATTTTAATGGAATACTTGATGAAGCTGATGTGCATATTTTCATCCCACACATACAAATTCATCATGAGAATGATTGCCTTCAGCGAACAAAATAACACATATGATATTACAAATTTAGATATACCTTCCTGAAAATATAGAAAGAAAAAAATGAAAGACATAATGGCCAGTGAAAAATCTGTCTGAAATTAAAGGCTCTGAAAAATTCTTATCTTTTTCAAAACAAGAATGGAGAGTGGAGGGGGAAAAAAATCATGATTAGAATTATACATAAAATAACTCAGTCTGACAATCTGAAAGCAAAAAACCCTATAGTAATCATGAAATTGTAGTTTTTGATCCTCAGAGAAGTAAGTAGGGGGGTCAGCAGAACTGCCACCTTGGACTTCCAGAGGGCAGATTTTGGTCTGTTAAGGAGACCAGTTGAGAGGCTCCATCAGGAGGAAGTCCTGTGGGGTGAAAGGGTCCAGGAAGTCTGGACGGTCCTCAAGAAGGAAATTTTAAAGGTGCAATATCAGTCCATCCCCTTGTGCTAAAAGATGAGCTTTGGGGAAGATCAGCCAGGTTGAACAGAACTTTGGCTGGAACTCAGGGAAAAAGAGTGTATGACATTTGAAAGAAGGGACAGAAAACTCAGGAGAACTACAGGGCTGTTGTGAGGTTATGCAGGGAGAAAATTATAAGGACCAAAGCTTAAACAGAACTAAATCCGGCAACTGCTGTAAAAGATAATACAAAGGTACCTATAAATACATTGGCAACAAAAGGAGCGTTAAGGACAATCTCCATCCTTTACTGGATTCAAGGGGAAATATAATGACAAAGAATGAGGAAAACGGCGAGGTACTTAATGCTTTCTTTGCTTAGTCTTTAACAGTCAGACCGGTTGATCTCTGTACCCAGCCTCCTGAGCAGGAGAATACGGACAGAGAGCAGAATGTAATGCAAGGGGAAATGGTCAGTGCCTGCTTTGCCACTTAGGCCTGCATGAGCCCATGGGGCTNGAATGAAGTCCCCATAATGCAAGGGGAAATGGTCAGTGCCTGCTTTACCACTTAGGCCTGCATGAGTCCATAGGGCTGGATGGCACACGCACACATGTACAAATGCAGAATTGCTCACCAAGACACTTTCCATTATTTACCAGCAGGACTGGTTAACTGTGAGGGTCCAAAATGACTGGAGGTCAGTAAAAGGGGCAAGAGCAGAAGGAGGATCTGAGGAATTACAGCCCTGTCATCCTGACCTCAGTACCAGGAAAGGGCAGGGAAGAGATCAGCTTGAGTGCCACAACAGGGCAAACGAGGGGATCAGGCCNTGGATGGCACACGCACACATGTACCACATGCAGCGGCAGAAGTGCTCACCAAGGCACTTTCCATTATTTACCAGCAGGACTGGTTAACTGTGAGGGTCCAAAATGACTGGAGGTCAGTAAAAGGGGCAAGAGCAGAAGGAGGATCTGAGGAATTACAGCCCTGTCATCCTGACCTCAGTACCAGGAAAGGGCAGGGAAGAGATCAGCTTGAGTGCCACAACAGGGCAAATGAGAGGATCGGGCTCAGCCATCACTGGTTTATGAAAGTCATGTCCTGCTTGACCAACTTGATCTCCTTCTGTGACCAGGTGACCTACTTAGTGGATGAGGGAAAGGCTGTGGATTTGTCTACCTGGAGTTTAGTAAAGTCTTTGACCCAGTTTTCCACTACATTCTCCTGGAGTAACAGGCTAGTTATGACTCAGGCAGGCACATTGTTTGCTGGGTAATAAATTGGCTGGATGGCCAAGCTCAGAGAGTGGTGGTGGATGGAGTTACATCCAGCTGTGTTCCCCAGGGCTCAGTATTGAAGCCAGACATGTTTAATATCGACAACCTGGACAAGGGGAGTGAGTGCATCCTCTGTCATTTGCAGATGACACTAAGTTGGGCAGAAGTGTTGATCTGCTTGAAGAGTGGNGTTACATCCAGCTGTGTTCCCCAGGGCTCAGTATTGAAGCCAGAAATGTTTAATATCGACAACCCTGACAAGGGGATTGAGTGCACCCTCTGTCAATTTGCAGATGACACTAAGTTGGGCAGAAGTGTTGATCTGCTTGAAGAGTGGAAAGACTCTGCAAAGGGATCTGGGCAGGCTGGATTGATGGGCCAAGGCCAAGTTTATGAGGTCCTGCCCTTAGGTCACAACAACCCCAGGCAGTGCTGCAGGCTGGGACAGAGTGGCTGGAAAGCTGCCCTCTGGAAAAGGACCTGTGGGTGCTGGTTGGCAGTGACTGAACATGAGCCAGTGTGTGTGTCCAGGTGGCCAAGAAGGTCAATGGCAACCTGGTTTGTATCAGGAATAGTGTGCCCAGCAGGACAAGGGCAGGGACTGTCCCCCTGTACTCGGTATTGGTGAGCCCACACCTTGAATCCTGCGTCCAGTTCTGGGCCACTCAGTTCAGGAAGGACATTGGGTACTGGAGCATGTCCAGAGAAGAAACGGAGATGGTGAAGGGTCTGGAGCACAAGTCCTGTGAGGAGCAGCTGAGGGAGCTGGAGGTGTTCAGCCTGAGAAAAAGGAGGCTCAGTGGAGACCTTGTCCCTCTCCAGAACCACCTGAAAGTTGTAGTGAGGTGAGCGTGGGTCTCTTCTCCCAGGTAGCAAGTAACTGGATGAGAGAAAATAGCCAGGGAGGTTTAGATTGGATATTAGGAAAAATTTCTTCACTGAAAGGGTTGCAAGCATTGGAACAGGCTGCATAGAGAAGTGGTGAAATCACCATCCCCCTAAGTGTTCAGAAAGTGTGTAGATGTGATGCTTTGGAACATGGTTTAGTGGTGGGTTTGGCAAGGCTGGGTTAATGGTTAGACTTGAGGGTCTTAAAGGTCTCTTTCAACCTAAATGATACTATGATTCTGCAAGTTGTTTGAAAAGCTGAATCTAATTTGCAACCCATTCCCTTTTAAAGTCAGTTGAGGATTTTTATTGTTTTTCAGTATTCTTTCGCTGACTAAATATATTCCCATGCATCCCTGCAAGTTTCAGCCAGCAGTGTCCTGGATGAATGTTATTCTAGAAAGACTACTGCTAGTTTGTGGTCTTTCTCTTATTGCTTTCAATTTATTCCCTGGATGTTTCATTAAGAAGCTTCAAGTTCTGAAAATATTAATAGAGGTTTAAATAAACTAGTTTCCTTCCATTGGTCTCTCATGTGTCAGCCATTCAATCTTTTCACCTAACTTGATACACAGTTGTAAATGTATTTTTCATGCATGTTGGTTTTCCAATTTTTTCTTGTTCCTTGTGAGATTGCATATCACAGAAGCAAACACACACAAACAAAAGGGACAGTTCCTCATCTATGGTGAGTCAGCAAAACTTACAGGAGACACATTTCCAACATCTAGTAATTTTGTATACACCAAAACACCATTTGTCATGTAAGAAGGCAAGACTGATTCTATTCTCTGTTTCACCTCTGTCTTAATACTCTTCCTCCCTACCAGCTTTTAAGGCTAAGCTGTCGTACACAATGATAACATTTGGGATGAGGAGTCACCCAAAGCCATGCTCTTCCTTTGACTTTTATCCTAGAAAGTAAATGAACATGCAAAGGGTTCCACTTTGGCAGTCAGCATATGCTACACAGCACGTTACCACAGCCAGCCCAGCGCTGCAGAGGAGCAAGCCCAGTCTCTTGTGTCAGCAAAGCAGCAGCAGCTCTGTTCCCTTCCCAACCCAGAGCTGTCAGCTGTGATACGAGCAGGCCCAACAAAAAAAGTCCTGTCACAGCAAGCAGCCCATTCTAGGAACAATGCTGGATTTGGGGACAGGGAGCAGGGTAAGGGGGACATCTTCATTTTGAAGTATTTCTAGTGCATTAGTGGATGTGCAAGAACATCTATCAGGAACAGATCCAGTCTTAATAGGACATAAATGATGGAGAAAATTAAGCTTCTCAGTGATTTATTATTCAGCCTCTTAAAAAACAGTCACATCATGTTCATAGTTTGAATTTATCTCACTTCAGTGTCCAATAACTTGCTTTGTCTGCTAAATTTAAAAAAGCCTCTGCTTCAGACTTCTTCCTTATGAATGTATTTTTATAGCAAAACTTCTCTTGAACCCCTTGTTCCCAAGTCAGAGTGAGTTTAAATCTCCTGTGATAATACTTCAGATTTTGACTAATTTGTATAGCTCTTTCCTGTACCTGTTCAGGTATGATAACCTCCCTTTAAAGGTGCAAATATTAGCTCTGAAGACAGTGTTTCATTAATAAGTGGTAGCTGGAAATGTTCTGAATCAATGGTTTTCCTTTGGAGAATGCTAATTTGCTGAAACCAAACAACTGTAGTAATGCATCTGGCATGCCAAATCTTTCAAAAAATCTGATTTTCCCTGTGAGGCTGTTTGCTGGCTGCTGCAGAATCAGAACCTGCAGGCTTCTGATACCACCATCCCAAACATTTATAAGTTTTTAGTGGCAAAATGAGTTGTATCCTCAAATTCAGTCAAAACTTCCAGCTCAGTCTTATTTCCTGGAAGAAAATGAGGCTTTTCATTTTTTCAGGCTATTAGTCTACAGCTGGACCTAATTAAGTGCCAGAAGTTTTTTGGGATGTGTACCTTGGTTTATTTACCTGCATAATCAGATTTGCTATCTCTCCTGCACTAGTTATGGGTGATTACTGAAAGATACTTCATTCTTTTCTAGAATCTGTGATACCATGTTTTAAAACTGCACATACAAGTTTTTATGTATCCCCATTTCTCCTGAGGACAAACTGGACCAATGTGCTGAGGAGATGAGCAGTTTGTTCAGTAGTTGAAATACCTCTTACTGATCTGAATCTATCTAATGAGAGGTTACACTTACCTCACACTTAAACAGGAAATTATTTGTAATTTCCCCCTCTTAAGTAAGGACTGTGTCAGCCCTTTGGATGGGAAAAGTGATACATGCAGTACTTCACCAGCTGGTAAATCCTCCTGATAATTTTGATGGCAAAAGGCACGGTTCCACAGGAGTTTAACCTGATAACATCTGTTCCAAAGCAAAGCATTCCTCCTCCTCCCTTGCATGAGTGCACCACGAGCCACCAGAATAAACTCACGCCACAAGCTGAGTTACACTTCGTCGCTGTTAAAAAAACATTAGAACCATGCAAGCTCTGCTTCAGATTGCTTTAAACTGCCGTTGAACCACATTTTCAGGCTGTCATTCAACCAGATTTTTTCTGCTATAACAGTATCTCTGCTTTAATGGCTTCACCTTTTCCCTCTCTGATGACATGCTCATACCTTATCTCAACACTGCCCACTCAGTTGTACCAGCATCTGTGCAGCTGAGCAGTCAATCAGAGAACTGGTCAGGTTAAAAATAACTTAGGAAAAAGGTTTTAACTGATCATCATCTGATAGAGTTCACTCCAGCTGCAGAAATTGTGGTAGGTGTAAAAGTAGAAAGAAAAGGAAGAGTGTCAGGAATAATTAACCTGAAGAAGGAAAGTGGACCGTGACACCACTGAATGAAGCGCTGTCAGCCCACAGCCTCTGTGAGAACAACTTTGTGTGACACTCCTCCAGCCACTGAACCCTGTGTTTTATTTTATTATTGCAGTCAATATATATTAATAATTAAAATTAATATTTTTGACATGTATGCTAACCAGGATATTTTGTATAGGTTTTCTGTGGTTCCGCTTTGTGCTGGTTTCACCTGGGGTAGAATTAATTGTCTTCACAGTGGCTGGTGTGGGGCTGTGTTTGGGTTTGTGCTGAACACGGGGTTGAAAATGTAGAGATGTCTGTTATTGCAGACCAGAGCTTACACAGAGCCAAGGCCTTTTCTGCTTTTTGCACTGCCACACTGGTGAGGAAGTTGAGGGTGCGTGGAGGGGTGGGAGGAGACACAGCCAGGACAGGTGACCCAAACTGACCAAAGAGATATTTCAGACCATGTGACATCATGCTCAGTGTATAAAGTGGGAGGAAGAAAGAGGAAGGGGGGGGATGTTTGGAGTGGTGGCATTTTTCTTCTCAAGTCACTGTTACGTGTGATGTGTCCCTGCTGTCCTGGAGATGGCTGAGCACCTGCCTGCCCATGGGGAGCAGTGAATTAATTCCTTGTTTTGCTTTGCTTGTGTGCATGGCATTTGCTTTCCCTATCAAACTGTCTTTATCTCAACTCATGACTTTTCCAGCTTTTACCCTTCCAGCTTTCCCCCCAATCCTGCTGGTGGGGGAGTGAACGAGCGGCTGTGTGGCGCTTGGTTGCTGGCTGCAGTTAAGCCACAACAAGGTTGTGAATGGCTCCGAGTCAAAACGTCACTGGATATTTGAAGGAAAATTCCCTCTGGGTAGGTTATGTTATCTCTTCTGTCAACAAGGCTGTAAGCAACAAAATCCCCTGGTTCTCAGTTGCCTCAGTCTCTGTCTGAAGACCTAGCAAGCACAGAAAAGCTAGATTTGTCCACAGTAATCAGGTGGTACCTTCCCGTGGTATATGTATTTTATATAACTATATCATCTCTACTATCCCTAGCCCTCCCCAGCTTGGTGATTCACAGAGAATTAAATGTAATTTAATTCATCAGTAACTTTTTCCCATAATCAATCAGAAGATTCTCCATTTACCACTGCTGGAACTGCTTTTAGGAAAATCCTTAGCTGAGAGTTTGATTCTTCATTACACTTAGTGTAATTTTAGACACTCTGAAAGTAGAAGAAGACGACTTCATGAATAAAATGTCGACTGAATTGAGATGTCCAGAGAAAGGCCACAAAAATTATCAGAAAGCTGGAGCACTTGTCCTGTGAAGAAAGGCTGAGAAAGTTGCGGTTTTTCTGCCTGGAGAAGAGAAGGCTCATGGGTGACCTTTTAGCAACTTTCCAGTACTTAGAGGGGGCTTTAAAGAAAGATGGGGACAAACTTTTTAGCAGGGCCTGTTTTGATAGGACAAGAAGTAATAGTTTTAAAGTAAAATTGGGTATGTTTAGACTAGACATAAGAAAGAAATTTTTTATGGTGAGGGTGGCGAAACACTGGAACAGGTTGCCCAGCGAAGTGGTGGATGCTCCATCTCTGGAAACATTCAAGGTCAGGCTGGCCAGGGCCCTGAGCAACTTGATCTAGTTGAAGATGTCCCTGTTCATTGCAGGGTTTGGACTAGATAACCTTTAAGCGTCTTTTCCAACCCAAACCGCACTATGATTCTGTGATTCTATGAACTTGCAGTTCTCTCACCTGCTGTCAAAATCAGTAAGAGTTAAGAGCACTTAGCACTTGCAGACAGCTCATAAAATCAGCTCCCAAGTGATATGTCATTTCCCTTTGTTACACTATTTGTGTGAATTTCGCTGCAGCTAATAATTATCATAATCACAGAATCATTCAGGTTGAAGGGACCTCAGAAGGTCTCCACTCCAACCTCTTGCTCCAAGCAGGGTAGGCCATCAGGCCAGATCTGATCAGATCATAGTACTGGATACCAAATCAACTCTGATATTTGGCTGATATTTTTTTTATTCTCATAGTATTTCCAGAATTCTTTCTTTACAAATAGAATGTAAGGTGGTTCCATAACGAGTGCCTGGGTATTAGGATGCTCTGTTACACATACTCTCAATATTTAAGTATATCTGAATGTAGAGAAAAAAGAAATCAAGCAAATCAGGCATAGATTGTTTTTCTCTTCTGCATTTTGAGAATCAAGATTATTCTGCCTGACGTGCATGATTTTTCGTGAAGTTGTGTTGAAATACAAAAACAACATAACCTAGTGGCCAACAAGCCAATTGCAAGGAGAAAAGTTTTAGTTGAAAGCTATAAATCCCCTGAAACATGAAATCTCTTAAATGTTCAGCTGTTCCTATCTTTCCTTTGCTTGCCTCCTGCTCAGCTTAAAAGAATTTTCTGGTGGACAAAAAAATGGACATTAAAAGAAGCCTAAAGAAAGATCTATGTGCTTCTGTTCAAAGCATACCTTCCTGGTATTACCCATTCAATTCCACTCAACTCCCACATGCTCCAGTTCACTCCCTTCTTTCAATGCCATTTCAGCAGAGATTTCTGACACTGGACTGAAGCTACCTTCGATTGCTGTAGCAGCTTCTAGAGTTGCATCTCCATCAACAAAATATTTGTTTGTGGGACCATTCACTAGCCCTGTGGCCAACTGGCAGAGAACAGCCCATATCCCTGTCCAACACTATTCCAAGCTGTGTAGTGATATCTTGACTAGCTATTGATAACAGTTCCTGACCCAGGCTAACTTCTGAACAGTTAGTTCATGGAAAATATTTGAGATCACAAAGGTGGATCTGGGCCCGAATGTTTCTAGGGAATGTTCTGGCAATATAACAGTACATACATTTAAGCTGTGTTTCTGGGGACAGACCTTGGGCATGTCTATATTATTAAATTAAACAGTGCCAAGGAAATGTCATAACAGCAAAGAAAAGGGTGGAGGAATACTGTTCATGTCCCTGTTTATTTCTATTGAGCTTTGGCTGGAAATTAACTCTGCTATGCTTAGGAAAGGTTGGACTCAGGACAAACCTGGCAGCTTGGGCTGTAGTGCACTCGATCTTTGTCACACCTTATCTGTCCAAACTTCACGAACCTAGACAAAGACCTGCAATAATTATGAGGAGAGGCCAAGAGAACTGGGTTTGTTCAGCCTTGAGAAGGATAAAGGGAGCTCTTAACCACTAATAAATATTGAATAGAAGGATACAGAAAGGACAGAGGCAAATTCTTTTTGATGTACCCAGTGATAGGAAAAGATGAAAAGGAAGCAGGCTGGAAAACAGGAAATTCTTTTTACATGTAAGGAAGAACTCTTCCAGAAAAAGTGTGGTCAAATACTAGACCAGGTTGTCCACAAAGGATTAATAATCGTTATCCTTGGAGATACTGCTCAGAAAATGGATGGACAAGCCTAGAGAACCCTGATCTAGATTAAGCTGCTTCCAACAAAGCTAGGTGACTGCCAGGGATCCTTTTCAGCCTGAATTGTCCAATTATTCTACAATTCTAAGAAAAGAAACAGAACTTTCTAGGTCCTTTTCTTAAGGAAGTCCCAGAGCTTGGGAGAAAGTAGCTCTTTGTACGTGCTTGAGGGTTTATAATATAAGAACAGGGATGTTGTTTTAAGAGTGAGCAAGCACAGTCCTGTAACTTAAATGGATTGGCTGGTAGGCCATTTTAGGGGGTTTAGTGTGGCTCTTTTCCTGCATGAAAACACAATGAAGACAATAGCAAATTAAACTGCAAAACTACTCACTAGCTGTGATATAGCCTACGCATGAAAAAAAATTATTCATTTGTCTCTAGTTCTCTTGTTCCATAAGATTTCACTTATGTGTACACAAGCTTACTCTTCTCTGTTTGGACTTAGAACTCTCTGATATCTCTTTTGGAATTAGAGCTCTATTGTGTATAGCACATTTCTAAGATAGCCTTCATATCTTTCCGTCTCACCAACTCTCCAGTTATTTCTAAATTTACTTCGAATCCGCCACCTTTCCTTCTTTAAATCTTAATTCTTTTCCCTGATGACAGGTATATATATTTGGGATACAGGTTTTCGTTTGCTTATTTGTTCCCCATGATATCTTTCAACATAAATCATGGATCCTGTGGTTCATGAAATTGCCACAATAACAGTCCAGTAGGGCCCTTCTTCCCCAAACCAAAGATCTACAGAATGAATACCACTGTACACAACCCAATGCCCAGCCTTCCTCCAGATCTCCCTCAAAAATTCCTTATTTGGTGCTCATTACTTTTAGGAAATTCCTTAGTCCCACTGCCATGAAACTGACATCAAATTCAAAAGTATTCTTTGAGACAGGAAGACAGATGAACACTAACTCTGGACTCACTTTTTTCATGGGCATTCATTAAAAACATTTTAAGATGCCAGTACTGAAATTACTCTCCACTTGCAGATACTGCAGTAATGAAGCAGCACTCTGGTGCCAGTACACACAACAGAAGTCCTCCCCCAGTTCTATGTTTTGTGCCAGTTACCCGTGCATTTTTCATTATAATTTATTTTTATTACCAAGCCTATCCCTGACTGCCAGTCACGCAGCCTGCATGTAGACAGTGTGCTACTCCCACAGACAAGAAAGTCAGAAGAATTTTAAATAAGCTCTTTCTAAAGTGTTTACCATCTAAAACTAATTCCCAAAGTGCTACTGTGGATAGCTAGAGTGCATCCACCTACCCAATTTTGTACCCGGGCAGCAATTTCCACCAGGACAAGTGTCTCTCCATAGGTGATAAACAGCCTTGCCATGTGTTTCCATGCACATTTATTAATTCATATGTGTTTATTCATTCAGGTCCACACAACAGATTTTTCGTCTCCAGTTGTGCATGTGGTTTGGCTGAAAAGGCTTAGTTCACACAAATCTCTAAACATCTGTTCAAGTTTTTCTCATTCCCAACCCCCATCTATTGGAAATTCTAGGTACACACTAAGGAAAATTTACTGCATCTTCATCAAATAGGAAAGAAAAAAAAGAACAACACACAAATAAACAAACAAAAAACAAAGGGAATCCCACAACTAAATAAAAAAAATCCCACTAGCTTTCTTCACATCAAAAAAATTCAGCTCCATATAAAAGAATCAACGTCAGGCACCAGCAGGTGAATCAAATACTATTTAACTCTTCAAAGACAGAATTTAAGATGGATACAGGTGGTGTTCAGGCCTCAGTGCAAAAGTGAGCATCATCCATTATGAAAATTTGTCTTGAATCATCATGAAGTTTGTGTATTAGTAGGCAGATCTAGGTCAAATGTTCCCAAGAGCTGGGCTGCTAATGAAACAGGTTGAAATCTAGTTGTGTTTTCATTATAATTTCCATACATTTTTTATGAAAGCTTGTACATGACCAGTAGGAAACCCACCACAGTCTTTTTAATAGAAGTACTCATCAAAATGAGATTAAAATTTAGGATTGAGTTAGTTTTGCTTTACTGTACCGATGAACTTTTTGGGTTTGTTTATTTTTTCCCCATTGAAATAAAGCTTACAGCATGAGAACATATTGCATTATGTCCATTATATCTTTATTGAGGTCAGCTCTCTATTCCACCACAACTTTCAGGTGCTTCAGAGACAGAGGTCCATCTTTCTTACTTGCTAGCTTCTTCTACTGCTGGATATTCCACTTCAAGGCATTGCAGAACTGTACTCTGGGAAACTGAAAAGATCTCAGCCTCTTGTTTTGCCAAGGAAAAAAAAAAAACAAACACAACAAACCAGCCAGACACCTATTTTTCACACAGCACTGTTTGAGTGCCTCATGGTATCCAATGTATTTATACAACAGGTCAATAAGGGGGGCAGATATGCTACTGCTATTCAAGCTGGGAGCTGAAGTACAGACTTATTCTTTGGTGTTGAGAAACTTATCAGGAAAAAAAAAAGTAATCAAAAATAATTGTTTTACTACAGAATTCTTCTACCATTCCCCTGAAATTGTCAACAGCACTAATGATGTTTTATATAGTACCTCATGTAACAGGAACCATCAGGTCTAAATACAATTATGATAGCTGAAATGTTCCGGAAAATATTAAAATATCTTCATCCTAAAAGGATGCAACACATCCTAGCTGCCACATAACTCTCACTTTGCTCCTACTACCTTAGGCAATAAAAAAGAGCAAACAGGTCTCAAACTGTCAACATGCTGCATGGAGTAATGGTAACAGGGTGAAAGAGGCTCCCACTCTAAGGACACCTGCACATCTGGCATAAACTGTTAGATACTTAAATACTGGGAGAAGAACTGAGCCAAGAGAAACTGATGAACTTGCTTTTGGCATCTCACCAAGGGCCCCCCACTACGACATCTTCCAATTTCACAGTGGAGCTGGGATAGAAGTCAGGAGTTGTTACCATGTTCTTCCCTCTGTTTTCCAAAGTGTATAGTATCTATTTTATGGTTTTATCAAAATAATGATTTTGGTATTCATCTGTTGCTACTGTTTCAATTATCACTGTTCCTATTTATGTACAGGATAGAGTTTTTATAAACTGACTGCTTTAAAATAGGACCATGTATGCAACAGCAAAGTGACAGCCCATAATACAACAGCAAAACCTACTGGTGCAAGAAATCCATTAAACAGCCTCTTGCAAAAAGCATCCACAGTCTGACATATCAGAAGAAGGGGAAGAGTAGTAAGTACAGTTTTTCTATATGTGAAATCTGGCAAGTTGTAGGATACCATAGTACAGGACAAGATCAGCTTCTGAAAACAGGTCACTGAGGTGAAACTTCGAGAGAAGCGAAGAAGTGAAGACGCATTCTGCTACTGCACCCTCATACTCATTTGCAAAGTGTGGCCACTGTAGATCTCTTTCATATTCTATGAAAGCTTTCCCACATGCAGGGAGAAAAAGGAATTGAGAGATAATTCATTCTTTGTGAGACGTGACACTTCTTCAAAAATCATGGAATTCTCTTCGTGATGGAGTTAACACTAACTTCAGTCACCTCGCCACGGAAAAAAATTAACTGATAGAATCCAGACTTACAGAATGCTGTTGATTGAGTACGGTGCACTTGCTTCATATTGAGCAAGGAATCAAATGAAAGAACGTGAAATGCTCAAGAGGAAAGCTGCTAACATATTTTCAGTGTGTCAAAAATGTTGTTTGTCTGGTCCCCATAAAACATAAAATGTTCTAGACTACTTTCAGGGATACGAGAAAAAGTCACCAAACACAGAAACAAAGTCCCCAGCTAACACCTACAGAATAATAACCCAAATTTAATTTTCTTTTTTTTTTTGAGTGTAATTTGTCTAGCTTTTTACTTTTTTCACCCATTAAATACTGTGCTAAGTTAGAAGACTGGACTGCAAAGTCCCCTTTTCTTTTAAAAATGACACAATACCTTTTGATAACACAGTTTTGACCTTATCCAATTTTTTACAGCCTATTTGCTATTTCTAAAGTATTATTCATTGCCCGTTATTATACTAATAAACTTTATTATCTTTTATGAAGCCACCAGTGGTTACATGCTTGAATGGCCCTCACAAAAGAAAGCTATAATAACATAACAAGGTAAACCTAATAAAACATTCTTTGTTCTCAAAATGTATTTGTGATAATGGACCATTACCTTTTATTTATTATTCACATAAATGTATGATGGGATTTATACCCTCTCCAGTATTAACTGTCTCAATTTGCAGAAACTACCCAAAATTTCTTTTGGTTGAATATTTGGTCTCTAGTAAGAAGATAAAGAATGCATTGGAAAAAAATATTTAAAATTTTCCCATATTATCATTTTTATAGTCTCAGCAACTGCATGCAACTACACTCATCTAAGTGTGAAAGTCACTTTTCCTAGTTTCACACTGAGCTAATACTACGAACTTAAGTCACTTAAATATGTAATAAACATGTAGAAAATTTTAGAAGGTGAAAAATGGTACTCTTTGGACCCTTGAAATACTGCTGAAATGTAGTGGAATGTCGCCATCCCTGCAGTTTTATATCAGAAACCATTATTAGACCCTGTATGCATGCAACACAGGCAAAATAAATAGCATAACTGAGAAACTTATAGTAAACATCCATGGTGTATGTAGGTCCCATTTCATTATGTCAAGTGCTGTCTTGACACATGCCTATATACTATTTAGTAACTCCCTACAGATGTTTTTCCTATAGCTATATGGAAACAGAAAACTTCTTTCTTTGTCATATAACTTCTTAAATTAGTTTATTTTAATTAAGTTCAAAATCCTTTTCCACTTAGGTCTGTTAAGTATCTCTGTCCTAGAAAGATCTAAATCTAAGGTTCCTCACTTGTGTCAAACAGATATGAAATACTGGACTGGAGGTCCATCCAAATCACAAGATCTTCTGTCATCCAAGCCCACCAGAGGAAGAAACAAAATCAAAACCAAACTAAAAACACCCAAAACAGTACCACGACAAAATCAACAAAACCAGACATACAGCCCAAAATACACTATGCCACAAAAGTTTCTTTCTCTGTGGTACCAAAAACCAGAAATTAGATTTTTAACCAGAACTGTAGGTCAAACCTGTAAAAAACACCTGGGAAAACAGTCAGATTTAGCAGACTAGACCTTGCTTGGGCTGCACCTCTGCTAACCATGAGATACTCCATAACTTCAACACAGGCAGGACAGACATTCCAAAAGACACCAGGAGACTTCCGAAATGCAATAGAACTGAGCTCCAAGGTGTACATAATCACACTTACCCTGACCTCCTTTTGTCCTATGCCTCATCATGCTTTCTCTGTCAAAATAGTGGTGCAAGATGAGCTTGTAAACAAGAAAGTAATGGCTCATAACGACTCTGTGTTAGGGACATTTTGCCATAGAGCTCACCATAACCAGTTTTATTTTTTTGGCATGAGTGCCTGCATATCATTTCCATCAGTGTCATACTGAAAACCAGTGTTAAACAGGGATAAGACACATCCTAATTTGAACCAATACTTTTCAGCAGTATTGTGTACAGCATAGGCCCAGTGCTAAAGACCTCTGATGTAAACTTAAGTGGAACACTCATCAAATGCAAGACAACCATTCTTTGCAATCAGAATACTGATACAACAGGAGTAGGCTCAGATCGTAGCTTCTTATAATGTACATCAGTCAGGCAAGTAACACATTGTAAATTATTCTTGGCCTAAGCTTATAAAAGTCTTCCTAATGTTCAGACTGTTTGAAAAACACTGGGTATTTCTCTGGCTGGCGTCTATTAGCTGGATAGAACTTGGAGGGAGTTATGATGTTCCCGTAATATTTTCTTACTCATGTTAACTCAGTGTGTGCTGGTTCTCCCTTTAGAGGGAGCCATGGGAAATACCTCATTATGCCATTAATTTCTATTGAACATTGCAGTAGTGCATTTATTTTTCATAAGTATTTTTGATGCACAGTACAAAGGATAGAAGGCAGTAGGTTGTCTATCTGATCAGACAGCATGACATCCCGCAGAATCTCAGCCATTCTCTACTTGGATAATTTTTAAATGCATTCTACGATACAACGCTTTTCAGAATACCTTTTTATTTTGTAAGTCTTGGGATAACAGACAATCATTCTTCACACTCATGTAAATTGTTTCATTAGTTAAGTACCCTAGCTATCAAAAGTTCAGCCCCCAGACACACACATCACAGTCAAATTCTCTCCTAAGTGGGTAGAGAACCTAAATTAAATAAACGCTTTGTCTGTCACTATTATTTTTCTTTTAGATTCAGATCAGTGTTTCTCTTAATTATTATAAATTATTCTTCTATATGCTAAGTAGTCTGTAACAGGATCTGAGACGCGAATATGTATGCTTATTATTACAGAAAAGCAGCATTATTTTTAAATTATTCAGGCTAGTAAGTACACAAAGAGCTTTCCACTCATCCAGGGAAAACAACTTAGCAATGAATATTATCAAATCAATATTCTTTGAAACTTCTGCTACTCACTCAATTCTAATCACAGGTAGACAGCAGGGAAATCATGGCTGCTTTGCCATTTTTCTCAGCAACTGTTTACCCAAATGATGGTACAGTGTCATAATCTGCACGTGAATTATTTAGTTTTCTATTATTAAGCTCATTCTGAAAATATTCAGAAAGGGCTGCCAACTGGCAGTGTTCTCAGACATGCTCTGTCTTTGTCATAGGCCAAAAACCTGCCCACATTAATTAACAGAAATAACAATTTAAAGACACATATTTGTCAGCATTTTAAAATTATTTGACATTAACCTCCTAGTCATCATAATCAATCCCAACTCTAACACAATTTTTAAAAAATCAAGTGAGGCACCTTACCAGAGCTGTAAGTTCAGTGTGGGACTATGGCTGACTGTGTCCCCAGCTCCTTAGGAAATCTGTTAGGAAATCACATGCAGTAAGTATCAGTCTCTCGTGTTGAAGGTCTCATTCTGAATCATCCTGAGAAGTAACTGCAAAGAACGGTGTGAGATAAACAGCTCACAACACTGCTGCTTTCCCTTTATAGACTTATAATCAACATCCTTTTGGGAAAATGCCAGTGGAATCCCAGAATTGTTCAGGCTGCGGAGGACCTTGGGATGCCCTGTTCAACACAAGATAATAATTGAAATCAGAAAAGACTTGGGGCTTTGTCTAGTCTGGTTCTGAAAGGCAGCTGGGCCCTCAAGCATATGAACTGCACCTTCTGTTTTGGTGTCATCTGCGAATTTGATGGGGCTTCATTCTGTTCCCAAAGAATTTATAGATATTAAACAAACAAGGTCCCAGAATAGACCCTGGGGAACTTCACCTCTAACCAGCCTTCAGGTAGAGTAGAAACTATTGACTACTAACTTTTGAGCCCAGTCTTTTTTTTAATTTTTTCATTCTTTGTAGCCGTTTTGCAGAATGCTAACCAAGGTCAAATTTAACATTATTTAGCTCAAGAGAACTGTAGGGCTATGAATGGAGAGTTTATTTCCTCCAAGTGACCATATGCTGTGAAACTGTTCTAATTTACAATGCAGACTGAACTGATGCCTGCTGCTCTGAGGACTGAATAAGTATGAAAATGGCCCTAAGAAGAACTAAATTCATTCGAGTAAATGTTTAGGAAAATGAAGAATTTTGAACTTTCAGCAGCTTAATACTTCAGGATATTTTTCCAGTGTGTTCTGGTGGTCTAACACAGTATGATCACTGCCCACAAGACCAGGAGGGAGTTAAGAGAAGAAACTGACTCAGATCCTAATAGATGTGTGGAGCTGGTGCTCAGTGAGCAAAATCTGAGTAAATTTTTCTTTACTGCCAACACCCAGAGCAGAGCACACAGAACATCCACAGAAACATTTGGGAAAACAAGCAAATACTGTTGGCTGAAGGCAACTTAAAAGGTAGGTTATGAGATGGAAGAAGGCAAGTGGAAAGAAAATCAAAGAATTAGGATACAGGGAAAGAAGGGAGAGATACAAGAATCATAGAATATGCTGAATTGGAAGGGACCAATCAGGATCATTGAATCCAACTCCTGGACCTGCAAAGAACACCCCAAAAATCACACCATGTGCCTGAGAGCATTGTCCAAATGTTTCTGGAACTCAGACAAGCTTGGTGCTGTGATCACTTCCCCGAGGAGCCTGTTCCAGTGCCCAACCACTCCATGGGTGAAAAACTTTTTCCTGATATCCAACCTAAACCTCCCCTGACTCAGCTTCCTGCCATTTCCTCGAGTCCTGTCACTGTTACCAGAGAGGAGAGATCAGTGCCATCCCCTCCTCTTCCCCTGACAGGAAGCTGTAACTGCAGTGAGGTCTCCCCTCAGTCTCCTCCAGGCTGAACAGACCAAGAGACCTCAGCCACTCCTCACACACCTTCCCCTCCAGACCCTTCACCATCCTAGTGGCCCTCCTTTGGACATTCTCTGGTAGTTTAAAGGTTGTTTTTATATTGTGGCACCCAAAACTGCCTTCAGGACTTGAGATGAGGCTGCCCCAGTGCACAGCAGAGTGGGACAATCCCCTCCTTGCCCGGCTGGCCATGCTGTGCCTGATGCCCCTCAGGACAGGGTTGGCCCTCCTGGCTGCCAGGGTTCTGCTGACACACATCCAATTTTCTCTTGATCAGGACCCTCAGCTGCCTTTCCACAGTGCTGCTTTCCAGCCTCTCATTTCCCAGGCTATGCACACAACCAGGGCTGTCCCATCCCAGGTGCAGAACACAGCACTTGCTTTTAAACTTCATACTGTTGGTAAGACAAACACAAAGATTCAGGAGGGGCAAAGTGTGGTGAATTTTAGGCTCTTTCACAGACTTTTTCTTCTATCTGTGAGTGAATCGCACAATTTTTCATAGTTTCTTGCAGTGGAAACTCCTTTATTTTAGCTTTTATTGCCAGTTTGTAATTTTCAGTTTTTCTTGAGAATCAACACAGATCCCAGTGATATGTTGGACCCAGGATATGGTTGACAAAGATTATTTTCCAGGGCCAAAACATGTCCTGTAATTTGCACTATTTCATTCTTCATCGTCTTGGAGGGTAGATCCAAGAAGACTACTTTTCCATCAGCTTTTTGCCCAGCACTTCCGCACAGCAAAGTGATCAAGCTTTTGGAATAATAGTAGAGAAATTCTCTTCTGCCCAGAGTAGCGGATCTATTTGGTTTCTTTATCTAGGTTCACATGCTAAATGCCTGGCAGATCCATTGAATTAACATTTGCTTTACCTCCCATCAATACAGGCAGGGTAATCAAAAAGAGGGATAACAGTGAGGGATAGAAGGCCCTGAACATATCTCCACTCTTGGAGACTACGCAACATTCCATCTCACATTTAACAACCTACTAAAAGAATGAAAAAAAAAATTAATAGCTCATCAGCAAGTCCAATAAATCCTATCCCAAATCTGATAAACACCAGAAACTGCACATACTACTTAGGAATTCACTTGTGTGAAAGCAATGGTAGTGCCTGTCTAAAAGAACAGTTTTCAGAGGGGCATCCAAGTGTACTCTTGTTCTCACTTGTCCCAGTAGTGTGGTGTTACCAAGTCTGTTTGAGTGGTAAAGTGGTGTTTGGTACTTTACTCCTCAAAGCATAGCTTGGAATCCTTGGCAAGGGGTCCACTGGCCAGGGATGACAGCAAGAAAGCTGAAAAGAGACATATAAACTTCGTGTTTATGCTAATGTGTCACAACCAAAATCCACTGGGTTCCACATTAACCCAAACACGCATCTTCCCGAGTGTCAGCCAGAACTTCAGCATAGCTTCATTCAAAGCAGGACAAGGATGAGCTCCTCTGTTTCTGCATAAGCCCAAGGACCTGCTTCCCAATAAAAATTCTAAATTCCAGGGACAGTATAAATCTTGACACACACATGCAGAATATTTGCCTTCTTTTTAACAGGTTTTTCGCCAGAAGATGTGTAACATTAGCTTATCGCTAAAACAGTGAGAGAGCAGGAATCTTATCTATCTTCCACAGGGGTTGCAGGATGAAGTAGAGCCAAGCAGGGAACCAGGCTTTCTTTCCTCTGCCGTTCTTGTCACAGCAGGACCATACCCGCTCCTTGACACCACATCTGGAGCAGTGGAGCAGCAACGACGAAACAGCGTAGGAATGCATACAGTTCTTTCAGTGCCATCCAAAACCAGAGGAAACTACTGAAGTCCTTACATGCAGGAAAAGGCTCACCTGTTTGTCAGTAGTAATAGATTAACAATTCTCCAGCTTTCTATTAAAATAGGGAAAAGTCATACTCCAGTCTTTATTTATCCTTTCATGTTATCTTGCCATAAAGATGTCCTGAAAGAACATTTACTATTCCATATGCACAGTGTGTCTCCTCATTTTCTTTTAGTGCACTTATTATGAAAGAAAATAGGTTTTATTCTTCCTTTTATTTTTCTATGCTACATGAAATGAAGCGGACACAGAAGCCAGCTTGTAAATATTTATGCAAACTTCTGAGTAAACTCAAGAGCAAGAACTTGGTAAGTCGACAAAGGGTGACCCTTCCCAAATAAGAAGATGTAAAACTTATGGTGGTCAAGGGAATAATTTAAATTAATAATTTATATGTCTTCAAAATCTTTAACTATCTCTGAAACACTCATTGTGTTTTTCAGCTAATACTTGAAGCAATATATAACTTGCTGGAAATGTAGGGTGAGTACACCTTATGCCCTAAGCAACATGACACCACACCCTCTCTCAGCTACCCAGTCTTCCTACAGTTTCAGTTATCTGAAGGATGATTCTTAGCTCTATGCAACCTCTTTGGCCCTTCCTTAGTTCCCTGGTGAGCTCCATCCTTCTCCTGCCACCACGTTTCATTGAGCACAACCACTTAAAGCGTTGAAGCAGCATAAAGCAGCCAACAAAAGCAAGCTTTTAGATAGACAGACAATGTCTTTGAAAGTCAGTTCAGAGAGAAGTATCTGTCAGACAAGCATCTAAGCTCACTCTTTTCTACTTTCCACGGGACTTGTTTGACCTTAGGAAGATTTCCAGTACTTTGGTAGACATCACAAGCACAACACAGCAGCACAAAGAAACCTCAGCTAGGCAGGCTCAGCAGCTGCATGCATTCCAGCACATATTTCACACACAGCCAAGTGGACAGATCTTCTCCTCTGAGGTGAAGTATTTTTCACTTGGCTACAAGAGAATTCTGCCTTAAAGTCTAGTCAAGTGAGACAACTGGTTTAATAATGTAGCACATATTAATGCTTGTGTCAGCAAGACGTAAAAGAGCAAGATGAATTATTTCTGCAGCATGAAAACTGCACATGACAAAGGCCTTGTTATGCCAGGATACAAGAAGAGAGGTGAGGAGATTGGAGTTTTTAACTACCTTTTTTTTTTATAATGACACAGAAAAATAAACAGAAAATGCAATGGACATTTTCTGAGTGGAGCTGGTTCTTGTTATGTTGTTTGCCTAGAGTGATAATATTAAACAGCTATTCACAGCTGCTTCACATTCACACTGTGCTGTCATTTAGCACCATTACTGGGCTTCTGGGAACTCTTGGAGATAATGACACATGCTTTCATTTTAGATAGAATTATCTGCATGTTCTTAAAATCCACTAGAGAGTGCATCAATTAACATATCCCAGATATTAATCCATAAAGCTTGCTTGTATTTTTGGTGGTTATGATTTATTGGTTTTACGCAGTCCTATTCTTTCTGCTTTTGTTAAATAATTTTTTATTTAATCAGAGATCTGCTGGTTTATTTAATTTTTTTTTTTAAAATTTAAAACCTAACAAACAGAGAAAACTTTCAGAAGTCTTGAGGAACTGACAAATTTTTATTGGGGAGAGACAGTGAAAAGGGAGAGGTTTTGTTCAGCTTCCATTTAAATATATTATAAAGTGTAGAGCTGTGACAAATTTTTTCTTTTCTTTAATCATCAGGTACTAAATACTTTCATATTAAATCTGTCAGATATTAATGTGTTGGGTTTACCTGGGCTGGATTCTGTGCAAGCTGTCAAGAAATTCCCCCATGTCTGAGAGAGCCAGTGCCAGCCAGCTCCAAGACAGACCTGCCATGGCCAAGGCTGAACCCATCAGAGACAGCGGTGGGATAAGGGCAGCGTGGAATAATCTACAACTGCAGCTGAAGGGAGTAGAGAGAATACATGAGAGAAGCAACTCAGCAGACACTGATGAAGGAGAGGTGTTCCAGGTGCCGGAGCAGAGATTCCTCTGCAGCCCGTGGCAGACTATGGTGAGGGAGCTCTGCCCCTGCAGCACATGGAGGTCCAGAGTGGGGCTCTGTATGACTAAGGGTAAGAAAATTTCCACAGTTAGGAGAAAATCTTTTTGACTATTGAACAGATGTTGAATAGTATAGAAGTTTAGTTCATAAGTTTGAACCTGT
>VZTG01008967.1:1775031-1939342 GCA_013397845.1 Melanocharis versteri | reverse complement strand
TTTTTTTTTTTTAATTCTTTTTACTAGGATGATAACTAAAAATTGAAAGTCTCACCAATGCAGAAAAAAATTAAATTCCATAGAAACTCTTCTGGCAACCGAACGTTTAACATAGCAAGACTTGAGAATTATGAATTACAATGACACTGAAGTTTGCCAAGATGATGTCCAAACACTAACTGTGAATTTAATCTGTTGTCCTACCAACTCAGCTTTTAAAGCACAAGCTATAATGAAGGCTGAGACCCAAAGCCTTTAAAGACTCAAGGATCAATTGCTATCAGAACAAGAAAAGGTGCTTAGCAATTTGGAGGATTGTCAGAAAGAAGTATGACATGTATTCATTTGATTATGGTTTATAAAGAATGCAGGATGAACCGAATAAATAGTGACTTTGTATTTAGTCCTTGATTGACTACATTCCAGATATGCTGAAAGAATAAATTAATCAAAACTAGATCTACAATGGAAAGGAAGAAGGGCTAATCCTTTTGCTAATCCCCAACAAAGGAATAGAGTACTGTATGATGCAGTAACTATTTTAATGTCTACTTGCATAATTGTGCTGCATTCTACAACAAATATCATGCATTATATATACTCTCTTCTTATTCTCTTTGAACAAATGTCTGTCATTCAGAAGAATACTTTGCAAGAAAAACATTGGAAGACCAGCTTGTGTTTTATAAAAATAAATGAGGTAGGAATCACATTGATTAAAAGACTTACTAGCATAGCCCACTAGTATAAGTGTTTTCTGGGGATGTTTCTCCCCGTGGAGAGGCTACAGGAGCAGCTTCAGTGAGCAGCTGCCAGAAGCTTCCCCTATGTCCAACCAAACCAATGCAGTTGGCTCCAAGACAGACCTGCCACTGGCCCAGGCTGAACCCATCAGTGACAGTGGTAGCGCCTCTGGGTTAGGCATACATAAAAAGGAAAACAGTTCTTATTCAGGAGACATTGCAGCCAGAGAAAGAAGGAGGGAGAATATGAGAGAGGAACAACCCTACAGACACCAAGGTCAGTGCAGAAGGAAGGGCAGGAGCTGTTCCGGGAGCCAAAGCTGAGATTCCCCTGCAGCCTATGTTGAAGACTATGGTGAGGCAGCTGTGCTGCCCATGGAGGTCCATGGTGGAAGGGAGATCCATCTACATCCCGTGGAGGACCCCATGCCAGAGCCGGTACATGCCCAAAGGAGGCTGTGGTGCTATGAGAAGACCAAGCTAGAACAGGCTCCTGGCAGAACCTATGGCCTGATGGACTTATGATCCCACGGGGGACATATGTTCTGGCTGTTTGTTCCTGAAGGGCTACAACCTCTGGAAATGAACCCATGCTGGAGAAGTTCATAAAGAACTGCAGCCTGTGGGAAGTACTCAGTTGAAGAAATTGTCTCATGTTGGAGGGACTCCCACACTGCAGGAGGGGAAGGGTGTGAGGAGTCCTCCCCCTAAGGAGGAAGGAGTGGAAGAGACAACATGTGATTAACTGACTGCAGACCCCACTCCCTTTCTTCCTGCACCATTTGGGGGGAAGAAGGCAGAGAATTCAGAAGTGAAGATGAGCCCAGGAAGAAGGGAGAGGTGGGGGGTTAAGATTTGGGTTTATTTCTCATTATCCTACCCTGATTTCAGGACTGTCTGATGCTTGCAAAGCCCTAATTGCAGCTGTGGGTCAGAAGTTGCCAGCAAAGAATTCTCATCCTCTCTGCCATGGTACAACCGATTACTTGTGGGAAGCTGTTGGCTGATAGTCAGCTAAAGGGAGCATCAGCCAGCGCCATTCTTTCACTCTCCTCTTGAGATCAGGAGAACAATCAGTTTCTCCTTGCCCAAGGTGTATAAATAGATATCAATATAAACAGTGATACAATCCTGACTACTGCAGATTCATAATGCACTCATGTAGTTTTAGATAGAAATATATAAAATGGAGTCTTGACTATAGTTCCAGTGAGATGGATTGCTGGTTTACATCATTTGTTTGAAAAAATATGCATTAAAATAACTACATTATTGTGGTAGAAGAACTAATTACTGAAACCTTCTCCCAGCCTCCAGTACTGAAAGAAGAAAGGTGCAGGGAATAGGATATTGGGCTACAAGATGATGAGGAAGCCACCTATCTGTTTTCTTTTGCTTCTGATCACACTAGATTGGCAGTGGTTTCAGGAAAAATGCACAAAAGTCTTTTTATTTCTTAATGTAATTCAGAAAATTCCTTCAGGTGAATCATAACAGAGCATGCCGAATATTGTCAGGAAAGAATAGAGGTTTCTATGTAAGTAAACAAGTTCTGCTGACCTTGATAAACTGGTTAAACAATGCATCCTTATGATCCACAGTAAACTTCTGTTTAGTTCAAAAGAGAGTTTGAGAAAAACTCTAGAAATATGTGCAAAATGACAAAGAAGGAGTGAGATCTGAGCATGACTGAAAGTTACTTTTAAGCCTATATTCTTGCTTTGATGCAGACTTATAAATCAAATTAACATTAATGAGAAATGTGTTGTGCCCATATGCAAACCATGAGCTGAGATTCCCTACTGCCCCTCTAAGATTCTTTTGTATAATTCAAATATTGAACTGTTACATCTAAAGCATATTTTGACTTGAAAAGTTTCAAAGTTTAATGTTTATTCTGCCTTAATAAAAATTAATAGCAACAAAGTATAATTGCTTCAGTAATGTTTTGCAAAAACATCAAAGTGTTTTATGTTTCTGCAGTTTGGAAAGAAACCTCAAAAATAATGTTGATGTATTTTGCACAAATCATATAGCCTACATTGCATAAATCACGAAGTTATGACAGTTCTGTAAATATTGCATTGTAAGGTGTTCAAGTCAGATTTCTAAATAGATAAATAATAAAGCACATAGAAGGGGGCAGGATCCCTGATTTGGAGGGGGAAAAAATTAATCAGAGCTTAGAACTGCAGAAAAACTGTTCTTAGTTTCAAGACAGCATTCTTCAAAGGAAAAAAAAATCTTTAAAATGGAAAGAAAGACTTCAGTTGTTCTCTGAAGCAGATTTTAAAATGAGGAAAGTAAGGCATCTGCATTATTAATCAGAAAAATACATCCTACGAATTTTAATACTGTATTTGTTATTTTCTACCGAACACAGTGTTCCTCATAACCTGACAAGGTGATGATCCCAGAATCAAAACAGATGGTCTTTAAAAAGATCTACAGATCCTCCCTTCCAATGAATCTCAAGAATCCTAAAGGATTTATAATAAAGCTACTCATACACATAAAAATAAATGTGCTTCTTCAGTAGCTTGCTTGACAATATTTCTATGAAATCAATTACCTATGTCTGGTGGATTTTGACTGAGTTAAGAGACACCTCCTTGCTGTTCCACAGCTGGTGCTGTAATGCTAAATTCTAATTATTCTTCTTCCCTTCTGGATCGAGGCATGTGCCTATGATTTTTCTTTTTCCCAATTTTGCTCTGTCAGCTACTTCAAATTCAGTCAATTTTCCCATTCTACCCTCTTGGCATGGGAAAAGACCAGCATCAACTTCCCAAGCCGCCACTGGGTTCTTTCTCAATCCCTGCCACTGTCAAAAGTCAACAATTCACTCCTGTTTTGTATTAGACAACTGCTGACCTGTGTCTTCTGCATTTCTGCCAACCTCTCCATCTTTATTATCTCCTCATCCCAGAGTGCTTCATATTTTGTTCTACTTTTTACATGCTGGAAACCAATTATATCCAATACCTTAGAAAGAGATGCTTCTGTTTTGTTTTGTTTTGTTTTTTATATGGTTGTATAATGAATCCTTGAGTGTCTCTCCTTCTGTCAGCCACAGCAGTACAAGTTATGATGCAGTATCCTGAGGACAGCTGCAGACAGCTCAAACCTCCTGTGAAGTGTTCCTTCAAGAGTTAAGCACTCCCTGTCTTGGAGAGTTACTGCACTAGAACAATGGGACTTTTAATAGCTTCTGATTCTTCTGACTGACCAGGAAGGAAAACAAGGTGAAAAATGTACATTGTATTTCACAGAATTTATCCAAACATCCCTGTGCTGTTATCATCAGGGTTTATTATTTGAATCCAAACACAGCCAAAAAAACCCAGAAAAACTCTTAATTGAAAGTTTCAGCTGGGTTCCATTGAAGTAATATGAGACTTCAAAACTACAAAACTACTCAAATTCTGTGAGAATTCATAGCTCAATGGAAATCAACAGTGGAAGAGATTTATTAAATCATATAACCTAGTGCATTGACAGTGTACTATCTATCCCTACTATTTTTGGTGCTTAGTTCAGATTTGTTTTCAAAGTCCTACATAACAACTGGGAAAACATTTCAATGTTTCTTCAAAATTACTGAATAAAATATAATTATGAGTAGAAAAACAGATGTTTCCTGATTTTTTTGCAGAATACATGTCTCATTAGAGACATTGTAGTGGATCTTTTTCTGTTAAAAGGTTTGCTGCTTGAAAAAGCATCACAACCTTTGAACTCCATTTTAGTGGTGTTGTGGGGTTTTTTATTTTACCTAACTGTTCTCATATGTACTTGCCCCTGTACTACATAGAAATAATTTTCTACTCCTGAAGCCCTCTAGAGAAATGTAGAAAACAATCATGTGATCCTGCAATCCCATTTTACTGAAATCTCATGTATTTGGCTCTTTTAATCTTCCTTCAATCCTTCCTCTTTAACCTCTATTATTTCTGGTTTTCACTATACTCCATCTTCTTTGTGATAATGTGATAGTGTTTTGTAATTTTCCATAGGAATATCTACCAAGAATGAGACTTTTAATAAAATTTTACAACAGTGTACTTTACATGGTTTGAGGCATTATAGACATGATGTGGAGCTCTAGTGTATGCCTTCTAATAGCCCTCAGCTAGTAGAAATTCTCTTGTTGTTTAAGTGGAAGAGGCCTATGATTTCAGAGAAGAAAGTTGTAATTTCCTCTACATTCATCCATTCAGTTAGCTGGTAAATGTGATTTCTGAGTACACAAGCATCCATGAATGGCTTTATAATGATCCTGCAGTAAATTAATGTGATTTAATCTGAAGAGACTTGAAGGCAGCAGCTGCATCAGATGATGTTGCCCCACTCCTGAAACACAAAAGTAGTTTTTGTGGTGTATCAGAAAAGCTATCTTTTGCAGAGGGACAAACAGGACAAACCAAATGAAATCTAAGGCCACCATTTCTGATACCTTACTAGCAGTAGAACTGCTGATGAGAGAGTAGAGTTTCCTAAAGGAAAGAGGTGGACATGTAGAACTGAAGGGAGATGAAATGCAGCCAGGAGGAAAAAAAAGCTGTTAAGAAGCAGTGAGCCCTTGCAAAATGTAGCTGAATGAAACCTGCTGGGCATAGAGATAGTCATGAACATAAAAACCTGGACAATCCATTTGCTTATAAACACTGCAGATTTTCTTGAAGCTAGAATGTAGGGAAAAAAAGAAGAGAGAAATCAAAATTCAGAGATAAGGATCTACAAATAATGCGACCTTAGAAAAGCACAAATATATGCAGTATTTTCTCTCTGGGAAGGTAGGAAACTATATACAAAACCTGTCAGATATCCTTTCCATTTCATTTTATGGACTTTCTTATTTTACTTGGTCTTCTTCAGGGACTGGCTTCTTTGGTCTCCTGCCTTGACACAGATGACACTCTTCTTCATGAATCCTAGCCCACTGATCTGCTGATATCAGACCTGTGAAGAGGCCACCTGGAAACAAAATATTGTCCCAAACACTGTAAAAGAAATGAGGAGACTTGTTGCATCGCTTCCCAAAACAGGTAGCAAAAAGAGAAGATAATTATTCATTTCTTATTGCCGCTAGCCATCAGAGTAGGTGGGGATTCTGTTAAAGAGCTCAGGCTTCTGACTTAACCTCCACATGACCCCTACTAAGGGGTTAAGCACTCAAACTTCTGAGAGATCATCTGTGCGAGCCCATTTGATCAGAGCCCTCTTGTATAGATTTTGCTTTGCAAGCTATAAGTGATAAAACACCCACACATTTCTAAAAACTTAGCAGAGTATAGTAATGTAATATATATCTGAGTTTCTACTACAGAAATCAATACCTAGTGAAATCAACTATTAGAAAAATGAAGAGTGGGAGAGAGTTAAGAACAGTATCCAATTAAAGCTGATGCAGCTTTAAGTAACAGATGTTTTTAGCAACATCTGTGAAAATGAATACACTTGTTTTTCATTCATTTCAGAGAAAAGTTTTCTTTCACAGTTCACTGTCTCCATTAGAATATATTAAACCACTTAAAACACTTAGCACCTTTTGTGAAATTCATATCTTCAGACATACACAGTATTTTGAAATGTAGCGAATGCTTATTTTTTTTAACCCTTCCAAAGCATTTGACCATTACTTCTCTGCTACGGTTGTTTCCACCTTCAAACCATTCATCTTCTCTTAATAAATAGTGCTAAATGAGTTGTTTTCCTGCACTTATAAGCATGCAGACTAAGTAAGGGGTATCCTTTTTGCTGGTAAAAATTTAATTTGCTGAATTATCTCCTTGCTCTGGCATTGTACTGCTATGTAGCTGCTGACTTAATGTGCAGCATTTAGAGAACTTCAATGAAATAAGATTATGAGGATAACTCCCTACCTATTTACTTGTAATCAGAAAGATAAACAAACTCATTTTTCCTCACCATGAAATCATGAGAAGCTCTAAATCTAAAAAATCCACTCTAAACAACGATACACTAAGCCATGCAAGTATTATTTGCACATACTTTGGGTATGAGATCAGTTAAGAAATAGGCTTATCTCATGGATAATGCACCTACACAAGTCAGGATATTTTTAATTTGAAAGGATGTTCTGTTAAAACAAAGATAGCAGATTTGGAAGATCATATATTATTGAATTTGTTTTGCTCTGCTCAAACATTCTTAATGAACAGATAGTAAGTATGAAAAAAAATAGCCAACAGAAAGTACAATATGAAGGAATAGAAGAGACTGGCATCGGCCACATCAAGGAAAACATTGCAGCTGGATTGGAACCTCTCCCACTTCTTTTATATCATCAAATATATTTATGTTTCATAAGTCATAATAAGAGCTGAGACATAAATGTTTCAAGTGTTCTTTGTCTAGCAATTCAAATTAGAAACACAAGAGGAAATATATACAAGCTATAATTAAAAAAAAAACCAACATAATAAGGGGAAAGTTTGCTATCTAGGAATCATCATGTTTATTTTGTCATTTTATATCTATTTGGCTAAGCAGTGTTTTATTTATAAAAATATACTGGAGGATTAAGTGGAACTCAGGGTTATAACAAAGGAGATGGATAATGGGAAGATCTTACCAGACTCAGGGAAAGAAAATTTCAGAAGTTGCAGGCAGAAAGCTCAAGCAAAATGAAAGTGTATGAGATAAAACTAAGTCTGCACAGCAGAATCCTTCGGGACAAACACGGGATGAGGCAAAATGGGATGAAGTGTGTTGGGATGAGATGGGAAAGAATAGAAAAGAATTATCAGAAAATAATTAGAGCAAAATCACCAAATAGGTTATTTATGTTCCAAAGAATAGCAATTATGAACACTGAGCAAGCTTAAACCCCCACCTGTGTCATGAGCCACCTGAAGAGACACAGCATTTTGGAGAATTACAGTAGCATATATAATTTTTGAGTTGCAGGTACAATTTTCAAGTTGCATATGCATGTGAGTGGCATATACATATTTTAAGGTATGACAGTAAAAAAGGGCTATGAACTGATGAATTATGCTTACATGGCAAGGTTGGGAGTCACTTCAGGGGTGACTTCTGTGAGAAGAGACTTGGGGTCACCCTCATATTGGACAGATTCTGTTCCAGCCAGCTCTGAAATGAAGCCACTGGCCAAAGCAGAGCCCACACAGCACTACATTTAAGAGAGAGAGAAAAAATGCTGTGCAGCAGCTGTGGGAAAGCGGAGTAAGAAAAAATTTCAGAGAAAAAACTCTGCAGTCACCAAGGTCAGTGCAGAAGGAAGGGGAGGAGGTGCTGCAGGTGCCAGAGCTGAGATTCCCCTGCAGCCCCTGGTGCAGCCCATGAGGAGGCAGCTGTGCCCCTGCAACCTGTGGAGGTCTAGGGTGGAGCGGAGATCTTCATGCAGCCAAACCACGGGGGAAATCATGCCTCGGTGGGTGGGTATGTCCTGAAGGGAGCTGCAGCCCATGGAGAGGAGTCCCTGCGCGAGCAGGCTTGCTGGCAGGATCTGTCATCCATGGGGGCTCACGCTGGAGCAGTCTGCTCCTGAAGGACTGTGCTCCATGGAGGGGACCGATGCTGGAGCAGTTTGTGAAGGACTGTGTTCCATGGGAGGGACCCCAGGCTGCAGCAGTTTGTGAAGGACTGTGTTCCATGGGAGGGACCCCAGGCTGCAGCAGGGGAGGAGTGTGAGAAGGAAGGAGTGGCAGAGACAAGGTGTTATGAACCGGCTGCAACCCCCACTCCCTGTCCCCTCCATCCCTTGCAGAGTGGGATGTAGAGGATTTGAGAGGGACGAAGACAAGGAGCCTGAGCAGGATGTGTGGAAGTGGTGGAGGGAAAGTNTGAGCAGGATGTGTGGAGGTGGTGGAGGGAAAGTAGTTTTAGCTTGTTTTTTTTTTTGTTTTTTTTTTTTTCTCACTATGCTACTCTATTTTAATTTTTATTTGAATTAAATTAATCTTCTCAAAGTCAAGTCTGTTTTGCCTGTGACGGTAATTGGTGAGTAATTGCCCTAACCTTATCTCACCTCATGAGTTTTTTCTTCTTGTCTTATCTTTATGTCCTTCTGAGTAAGGGGAGTGAGAGACCAGTTTGGTGGGCACCTGGCAGCCAGTCACGGCTAATCTATTATTGTTGAACAGTCATGTTTAGATTTATACCCATAAATGACATTCAGGGTTTAAGGTAGAATGAAGTTTGCCATTCTAGCATATGCACATCAAAGTACTAAACTGCAAGAAGTGGATTTCCTACCAGAAGAAAAATATGTCCAAATGAACTGTCATCCCCCACTGCCTTAATAAGTAATGCTTCCACCAACAGTAAGAGGTTAATGTGCAAATAAAGAAATTTTGAAGATGAAATTAGATGGATTTCTAAAGGAAAAAAAAAACAAAAAACTTTTTTGCTGGCTCCATGCCAGGTGTCAGGAAATCTCACAGGATGCACGCCTCAGGACTCTTCCTGAAAGGAAAGTAAGTTTGGGTGGAGTTTGGTAACACAGAAAGCAGAAATTCCAGGCATATCCGTGAAAGGGCAGAGTGCTTGGATTAAAAGCAAATTTTCTCCCTCCAGGAAGTGAGTATCAGATCAGCAGCTCTGTGATTTGGCTCACAAATCAATAAACGGACAGAACAGAATGTTACCCAGTAACCCAAAGAAATTATTTCTTGTTAGGAACCAAGCTGAGAGTAAATGTATACACATTGACATGGTGCAAATACATTTATCTATTGCAGCAAGACTAACATCTTAGGAAAAAAACTACACAACCATCGAAAGCAGAAGATTACATTTCTTAAATCCTCACAATGTGCCTAGATGAGTGCTCCTCAGGACCAAGCTCTTGGTATTTTTTGTTGCAGTGGAATATGATCCTCTTTGAATATGAACACTAACAAGTAGCCAGAAGGGATGGAGCACAAAGTATTTACAGGGAATAATTTGGGTCTCAGATGTCTTCATTATGCTCAGAAAGTAGAACATCAAAATGTATGCATAAGCATGTTGGCATAAAACAGACATAAAATGTCCATGTGCAAAAAATTTGTCTAATCTTCTCTTACTGCAGAAACACCTTAAACTTATTTTTAAGAATTTTAGAAATATCTTTCTGATTTTAAAGACCTAACAGAGGGTTAAAAAGCAACAAAAGTAACATTTTATATTTTTAACTACAAAGATTTTGGAAAATTATAACTAAGTCCACACCATTTTAAAATCGTGTCTCACAAGTGCTTCTGCATAAAGGAGATGACAGTAAGTGGGATGAAACATATGATCTGGGGTTTCACCCCATCTTTGATTTCATGGATACACAATCTGAATAAAGACTACAGGATAGAAATTTAAATCTCAGTAATATTTGCCAGGGAGGTAGTGAATTACAAGAATTAAAAACTTCCCTTATTCAATAGAACCTATAAGCTTAATCCAATTTTCACAGAAGCCAAAGACAACCTATTTGTTGCCGTCTGGTCTTTTGTCATTGATCATATTGTAGGGGATGCAAGGCTCTCTTTCTTTGATGTAAATGATATATTCAAAATAAACCCTCATTGTAAGACTAATTGCACTTATGTGATAACGTAAATGCCAAGCTTATTTTCTAATGTGCATTTCTCGGGTAATAATCTGAATGCAGTGTGCTAATGTTTTGCATTTAGGTAGACTGAATTACTGAAGGTCAATTCAGTCAAGTTATTTGGAAATAAGAGTATATAATGACATTCACTAGGAACAAGAGGGGTGACTAATTTTCTTTACATAAAGAAGAGCAGAGTACATTTTCATATGCATGTATATTATTCAGTACATTGCAAGACTAAAAGAGGGGAATGTCCAGGATGTCGTTCAGTTGCTGTTTCCTTGAGAGTAGTGAAGTCTGAAAGTAGTAGTAGTGACTCCTCCGTTATCTTCCATGGCAAGAAAGTACTTTGAACACTTGAGAGTCTTAAACTCAACAGGAATTTTCTGCCAGCCTCACCTGAGCTAAACTTTCAATTCGTTGTGGGCTTGTTTTTTCACATGAAGCTTAACTGTTGAGATTTTTTTGGACCTCTTTATTTTCATAGCGCAATTCATCTCACTATCTGTCTTTTCAGCAGTACTTAGCTAATAAAGGCAGAAGCAAAATAAAGCCTGCTATAAATTCATTACTATTTTTACTCCAAAGACCCAGGTTTTCTACAATACTGTTAGGGATAGTAAAACCCAGAGAAAAATGAAAATAAAGAGGATTTGGCAAGAACTGTTTTCTGGAGAATTGACAGAATCTAGAGGGCCAGTTGATGAAGTGTCTCCAATTCAATTGCTTTTAGTATAGACAAATCAGAAATAGACATCAAAAAAACCTTATTATTGCAAATACTATGAACAAAGGTTTACAGGAGAGTCAGCTGGGGATTTCTGCATTTAAGAAAAAAGAATTAACTATTTCCAAAGAAGCCTATTTGGTTTTATTTTGTTGAGCTTTTTTTTTCCTTTTTCCCGAACAGAACAAGTTCAATGTGTGATATATTCCCTGGGATCCCACAAACTAATTTGTCCCAGACAATGCAAAACCTGTACTCATTAGCATGGGTCACATACAGTGAATACTGCAGCCACATGGACCTCATGATAACATATACTGGAGAGTTCCACTCTCATTCACTAACTCCTGCATTGTGCTGTCCCTCCTATTGAACAAGAAAACATATCCATCTCTTCAAGCCCCATTTGGTAAAGTTTGCAAGTGCTGATAAATTCACACATTTCCTTGACTGATTGTACTATTGACTGTATAAATGTTAAAGGAGGTGTACTTCAGTTCATGCATGAATTTGTTTAGTCTTATTTCAACACAAAACTAACAAGAACAATGAATTTTGAAAGCATTTCTGTTTCATAAATTTTCCACTTCAGGTCTCCCATGAAGGACAGACTTTGCTTTAGCAGTGTTGATAAGCAGCACTGATAATTATCCTGGATTATAAAAAGGCCTATTAAACACCTTGAGTTTGAGGGACGGAGACTTTTCCGTTCTCTCTGTTGAAAACAGAGACAAGCACCTTAGGACAGAACTATGAAGCAAGAAAACTGTAACACATAAAACTAATATAAAATCCAAGTATTTGTTTGTTAATAATTCAAGGCTTTATTTTTCATTTCTCTTTAGGGATCATCACAAATTATGAATTGAAATACAAGTCTCCTCAAATTAAGACCCAGGATGTTAAAATTATATTTAATCTTACACCATAAATTTTTGGAGATTAAGTCCCAAACTAGACCTTAATTTCAGCTCCAATTCAGAAGCAGTAGAAATGTCACATCACAAGAAACATCACTAAATATTTCACTGTAACATGACTTCCCTCTCATGATAACATTAAGAGGAGTCAAGATTGTGTAGAGATAGTTCATCATGGAAAATATATCTAAGATTTTGTATAGCAGGAAGAAGTTATTGGCTTCACTTTCACAAAGTATTATATTAAACATAGATACTGGTATTTTTTGAAAATATGGTATCATTAATCTCACCTGATTTATTTTCTGAGCTTTTGGGTGTTTCTACTGGAGGATTGGAAATATGTTTGATACCCTCTAGTGGACAAAATAATATATAACTTCTTATGTTATCCAAAAATGGCTTCAAGTTCAGAAAAAAATTTTTTGTCAGGCAGCTCTGATCAACAAATATATAATATAAAAATATGTATATTTCATATTTAAGTTTTCTTCCAGATTAAATCGTGTGACAAAGCCGTGTAACAGATTTCTTTTTACTCTCACTGTCTGGAATGACCTAGTGCAATTTCATGTCACGGGTCATGACAAACCCACAAACATTACCAAAGTAATGGTTGTGGGTTTTCAGAGTTCTATCAGAAAAAGAACAAAAGTCCCTTTAAAATGCAAGATAAGTAAAAAAACCCCCAGCCTAGGAAACTGCCTTTAACTTTTTATAATATATTTTATAAGGAAGTACAAAGTGAATTTACTATTTAAAAATTCTATTTTTGTTTCTTTCAGCTTCTGCTCAACTCAGATTTATACACACATACTTTTTCTATCACTTCAGCTGGTTACTACCCATTCAATGTAAGCAGATACAGATCAGACATTGCAGATTTTATTGGATTTCTCTAAGGAGAAGCTGTGAAAGCTTCACAGGCTGAACTAAGGATTATTGTGGTACATAGATGCTGCAAATATTTTTTTCTTAGACATTAAAAGGCATTGCTGGGTGTACCATTACTGGCTACCTGGGGCAGTAAATCAGATATGGTATGTTTACTTTTTTTTTCCAGTTTGTTGTTATATCTTATCTGTCAGGTTCTTTATGGAAAGTGCAATTGCTTTTGGCATATTTTGATGGTCACTACGCAATTTACACTGACTAATTTCTCTTCTTCCATGCAACTGACTGACATTACTGGCTTGACATATCAATTAACACTTTGTCAGTCCTTCCTTCCCACGTTATTCATTAGTAGGTCACCTTCACTTATATACCATCATTATATCATTTGATTGCATAGCTATTTCCATCACTGATTTGACACATATATTATTAGTGCTTCTGTTTTCTTGATGCAAATGAGAGAAAATGTAATTTGACTTGGAATCCAAGAATGTTTCTCTCCTCACATATTAGAAAATTTCATAATACATATTTAATATTCTCTTCGTCTCAGTACTTCCATTTTTATCACCAGACACTTAGGTCTGAGCACAATAAAGGATTTATGTGTTTAAAACCGGTGGCAACAAAGTTACATTCATGCAAAAGGAACAGAATTTCCAAAGGCATGGACTTGGGTATCCCAGAATGGGATCCAAAACAACTAGCCCACAGAATAAAGACAAACCAGTTGTTAGCCAATAAAGATTCCTAGGGAGGAGGGTAAGCAAAATCATCCCTTTTGAGAACACAGATCCAGGGACTCTCTCTGTTCACAGACTGAGTCATAGACTAAGACTCTCCCATCAATTTTTCCACGTAATTCTTTTCTTTCAGAGACATGAGCCAGGCTCACTTCTGGAGCCTGGCTGGAGACAGTTGTAGTGCTGCCCAGTTAAGCAGCATGGCAGACAGTTCTTATCTAGGACATGAAAAGACAGAGTGTCAACTTTTTTTCAGATTCAGATATTTTAAATTGTATTTTTTGCCTCCTAGGAGATTGCCCTAACCAGAAAGCAAATACGCTTATCTGAGTGGAGCATATGCCTTTCTTTGAAGTTGCACCAACACTCACCAAAGGACACACAAGGGTGGTGAGCAGAGCAGGAGGCTGCAGCTCACTGAGAGACCTGTCTTCCCTGCCTCTGTGCAGCTACTGCTCCTGCATGGAGTTTGGATTAAACAGGTCCTGGTTACAATGAACAGAAGACTGGCACAAGATACGCTGTTACTGTGCTTAATATGATTGTCTTTGATTTTAGAAAAATAAACCATCCTGCTTATCTGGAGGAAAGGGTAAAGTTACGCACATACTGCATTAAAATATTCCGGGGAGCAGTCTGCTTTGTTTCTTATTGCCTTCCCCTTTCTGGTCCATATGGACAGCTTTTGTGTGAGAGCAGAGAAAATTGACTTCCATCACCTTGAAAAGAAAAGTCCTTGTGAGGGGACAGGGAAGTTTTGGAACAATTATCTTTCAGCCACAAACAATAGATAGATGTAACCTGCTAACACCAACTCAAGATTAGATTTAAAAAGCACTTTCCAGGGTTCATGAAACCTCCATGTTTCCATCAAAATCTTTTGTTCATTTTCCTATTTGAAGAAAAAATAAATAAAACTTCCCTACCTCATGTAGCTTTTTTCTCAGATGTTATGATATTCATATTTATAGGAGAGTTTACATGTATCCTATACACCCGGGAGTTTCTCTCCAGTCTAAAAGACTGATTAGTATTTCTTTCATGCCTGAATAGAGCTCAAAATGATCTCAACTGGAAGCAAGGGAGGGGAATCCAAATCTTTTCCTCTAACAAATCCCTTGAGCCTTACGAGGGCTCAGAAGGTAAGGCGAAGTAAGCATTGCCATGTAGAGAAATTGTGTCACAATTTTTCTGAAAGAAATAACACCAACTGTACTTGAAATCAAAATCAAACTTCTTACACTAACCCAGGGAAATAATTAAATTTTTAAAACCAGTTTAATTTTGTTATTCTATGGCTAATCATCCTTTAGCATAATGTAGTTCATAACTATCCTATCTTTATGTAGTGACTCAGTTTTTCTTTCTATATAGATATCTTTAACGTATATGTTTAGGAGATTGGGATAAATGAAGCCTGCTTTCTCATTGTAGAAGGTTAGTGGTAACAGCATTTTTGTGAAGTGCTTAAAAAGCTTGGTTTAAATTTTAATCTAAACATTTTGTAAAATTAGCAGATGGCTGCTGGCACTGTAGCATTATCCAACTGAAACAAGTGGTAGAAACTCTAAACACTTGTACAAAAATGAAAATATTACTGAATTTAAATCATCAAAACAACAAGTCTCAAAATCTGCCCATTCTTTGGTGATAGCAACGGCATACACACACACCAAGGAAGGAAAACTGCTTATTTTCAAGGTACATACAGAAATAATAGTCTCTGAGCATGTTTCTAGCTAGTTTTATAGCTTATCTCAGAAAGCCATACACAGGAATAAAGTTTCCATCACATAGGACCCCTGGAACCGCACTGTATCCCTGGAAAAGGATTAAAGCAGGAAGGAAGCTGATTAATAAAGGGCAGAGCCATGATATCACCCTCGTCTCATGCTGCAAAGGCACGTGAACACTTGCATCAGACTGACTTCCTCCTGCCACTGTCAAACACAAGTAATTGCTGCCAAAGAAATGAGTTTCCAAGGTGGGTTGCCTTGCAGCAGTGGCCCTGGCAAGGTGGCAATACCTCTCCTGAATACTTCCCCTCTCAACATAACCGCTTTGAACCCATATCAAAAGTAGGGTCAAAATGAGTACCGTCCCTTGGCTGTTGGTAAACTTACCACACCTCTGCAAGGAATCTGTAACCTACTGCAGTGCTCACCTGTAGTTCTCCACAGTGATACCCTACTGTCTCTCTAGGCAGCATTTCATGATCTTGTCACCTTCTACATTCCCCTGGAGTCTGGGATTTTCTGACTCTCAGGACTGGGGAACGTCTCAAACTGTGAGGTCAGACTGTGAGGCCTGGGAAGACTGTGAGTATGAGTGCATCAGTCTCTCATTTCCAACCCTTCCTCAGACTCTTCCTGTAGGCTTTCCTGAGCCAATACTCCTCAGGGAGGCTTCCCCTGCACTTTTCTACCCTTCGTGCCCTTTCACAATGTCCTCCCTGAGTTTTTTGCTCTGCTCCCAAAAATTCTCCTGCAATGTGCTCCCAAACCCTACCTCCTCACGTGCATTCTGCACCCCTTGTCTGTAGAGTCTCTACTCCTTGCCTGTATAATTATGCTGCAGGAGACAAGCACCAGCTGGCTGATAGTACTATAAGTATTATAAATCACTGGAATTTCTACTAATTTGGAATTCTGAAAGTCATTCTGTTCTCAGATGCTCAGCAAATCAATCTTTTTTCTTTTTATTTTTTCACAAATTATTGTGTCACAGTAGCCTGCATATTTATTTTTCTTTTTCATAAGTAGGACTTTCAGTTCTCTTAATTTTTTTGCGAAGAGTATGAATTTCTAAAGATTAATGATCTGCAATCCTCCATAGACAACACTTCAAAAGAAAGGCAGGTGGGTCACATATGTTCTCTTCTTTCCAGTCTCAGCTAATCTAATGGCTTCTGATAATATCTAGCAAAGGCCTCACAGCCCACAGCCTGCAGGTACTGCACCTCATAGAATCTGACATTACATATGTTAGTTGTGGTTGTCCCCTACTGGCTCATCTTATCTCTAAAAAAGCCAGATAGAATCACTGGAGTTTTTAAACTCTCAAAGAAAAGGTAGATAAAACAAGTTAAAGGCAATGTGGGATGAGCCCAAATATTTTCCACTCCTCTTTTCTAAAGATGGTTGATTTTTCATATGTTCAGGGAACTAGACTTAAAGATACTTGGGTGAGTCCCTGACTAAGATGCATGGCAGATGATTTTATTGTCTTGAAGACAGCTAATGTACTTTATTTTCTTATTTATGACACTACGCATGCATTCATCTGGATGTAAATATTCCTGCTTTCCTCCTGTGATAGGTGAAGGGAATTAGCTCTCCAGACATAATTTTCTTCTATCATGTTCCTCAGCAAATTCTGTGACAATTTTTGTCCTCTGACCAGGAAAGCTGTCAGTGTGCTGTCACCCTCCAGGCAATGCCAAAGAAATTTCCATCCTTCATAGATCAATCCTCTGAAATTAAAACATCTGGCTAAGGCCAGTCTCAGGGGCTCTAGGGTTGGGTGTTTTTCTTCTTTCTTTTTCTTTTTTCTTTTTTTTTTTGCTTTCTTTTCTGTAAAAATAAAACACTTTTCCTGGGAAGTTGGTATGTAATTTCCTCCAGACCCGTATTACAAGGATGCATAATCTTGTAATCATGCGCTGAATAAGGAAGAGTCACCTCTTGTTGCATATGCCAAGGACTGAATAAACAGTGGTGGTTTTTTACTCTGTGTATATGTATTCAGTGAACATATGCTCCTGTGGACAGACTATGGGAATTCACACAGACTATCAGGCCCATCTTTTGTACAGCCCTTCTTTAGATCCAGGTGGATGACTTGGCAAGGTGCTGTGGGACTTGATGTACAGATGCTTGGAAGTGTAATGGATTTGATTAGATCAGTAGGCAGCTTGATTTTTTGTACAAGATTATCTCATGGTTTCTCCATCATGTGCAAGAGCAATAAATAAATGACAGGTCTGAAGCTAACTGGATGCTATGCAACTTAGGTCATGCTTGCTTTCAAGTAAGAAGTAACACAGGCACAAATACAGGAAAAGGAATCTGCACAACATTGTGTACCTCTCTGACCCAGGCACTGATTTTGAACAACCTAAGGGAACTATAAAAATCAGCTAGATCCTATTTTAAATACTCTGAAAGATTCTTTCTCCTATTCCTCAGTCTTTAAATCTTGCTTTCCAATCCTGCACAGACATTTTCACTTCAGCAGATGTTTCCCCTTTGAGCTGTTCCTATTTAATATATTTCAAACTGAAGTCTCAAGCTGCTTTGCTCACCTCTCTCTACTTCAATGGAGCAGTTGAGATGCAAGGAGAAAAATAGCTCAAGCAGATGTTTCAGAAGTTAAAAATGTTAGAAAAATAAAAAATAGAAGTTGCTAATCTGGATTTTATATTTGTCTCTAGCATTAACAGATGCTCACAGACTAATAACTACTTCCATCATTTTCGAAGAAAACTGATACCAAATTTGAATTTTAAAAAGCTGCCTCAAAAAGCATGCACAGAGTAATACGATTTATTACATGCAGTGAAAGACAATAAAATTTTGCAGAGAAACAATTTTCTTATTTGAAACAATGAAAATGACAGACCCATGCCCCAAGGAATTTAGCAGGTTGTGGCTTCCCTGTGTGGGGGTGTGCAAAATGTTGAGAAGGAGAAATCGTCCTCTCTACACTGAGCTTCACAAAATCCAGTCAGCCACAGGCCTACACTCCTTTTGTCTCTTGTAATACAAGAAAAGTAATACAGCTGTATCTTTGTGTCTCTTAGTTGCAGTGACTATTCCTCTTCAATATGAACAAGCCAGCTTAGTGCACGTCTTTGTGCACACTCTCCTGATCTGAGTGGTTAATGGCATCTTCAAGAATGCAGAACACCTTCAGCAGCACTGAAAGGTTTATCACCTCTTGAAGGTTATCCAGACCTTTCTATGAGTGATATCCTGCTGGCGTTTAAAAAAACTTTATATATATTCTAGAAGTCTAAGCAAGGAGTACAAAAGATGGGAAAAACAAGGCTGTTGATGCACTTGTTAATACTTATCCTCCTAGTTTATTTTTGGACTTTTATTTCCAGGGCCACTGAGGATCAGAGTTCAGTTCTAGGGAGAAACAGAAGATGGCTCAATGGAAAGAACTATCTCTGACAAAGACAAGCTACAAGAAACAGAAGGAATTAGAAGCACTGGTTTAAGATATCTTTTACAGTAAAAGATGGCTGGTGATAAACAGTGAGAGTTAGCACAGGATACAACAACACAAACAAGTTCAAGTTTGGTACATGGTGGATTAGTTACTGCACATAAAATGGTGTGGAAACTATTACAACTTACAAATATGTTCAAGACAGTGAAACTAGTTGATGTGTCTAAGGCCAGATAGCACAGAATCACAGCATTTTAGAATATGCTAAGTTGGAAGGGACACACAAGAATCACTGAGTCCAACTCCTGGCCCTGCACAGGGCACACCAAGAATCACACCATGTGCCTGAGAGCATTGTCCAAAAGCTTCTTGAACTCTGTCAGGCTGGTGTTGTGACCGCTTCCCGGAGGAGCCTGTTCCAGGGCCCAACCACTCTATGGGTGAAAAACATTTTCCTGATATCCAACCGAAACCTCCCCTGACTCGTTTCGCGTCATTTCCTCGAGTCCTGTTACTGGTCACGAGAGTGATGAGATCTGTACCTGCCCCCCCTCTTCCCCTGACAGGAAGCTGTAACTGCAGTGAGGTCTCCCCTCAGTCTCTTCCAGGCTGAACAGACCAAGAGACCTCAGCCGCTCCTCACACACCTTCCCCTCCAGACCCTTCACCATCCTTGTGGCCTTCCTTTCAATGCTTTCTAGTAGTTCAATGTCTTTTTTATATTGCGGTGCGGTGCCCAAAACTGCCCCCAGCACTCGAGGTGAGGCTGCCCCAGTGCAGAGCAGAGCAGGACAATCCCCTCCCTTGCCCGGCTGGTGATGCTGTGCCTGATGCCCCCAGGACACAGTTGTCCCTCCTGGCTGCCCGGGCACTGCTGGCTCATGTTCAACTTGCCATCGATCAGGACCCCCAGGTCCCTTTCCATGGCACTGCTTTCCAGCATCTCATTCCCCAGGCTGTCCATACATCCAGGATTGCCCCATCCCAGGTGCAGAATCTGGCACTTACTTGTTGAACTTCATATGATTGTGGCAGAATTGAAAACAACAAATCCCCACTCTTTCACACACTCTTCTGTCCTATTCAGTCTCTAAGCCATGGACTTTCACTGTGGGAGAGTTCTACCTTGCAACAAAACCTGCCAGAATCCTACTGAAAACCTGAATCCATTTCCCCTTCATATCAATGGCTGTCCAAAAATCCTTTGATTTCAACAGGACTTGAAATGGGTCCTTTACGAGAGAAAAATTAGGAAACTAGACTTTTTTTCTTCAGCTTTCTGTGATAGACAATTTCACACCACTTACTGGTGTAGAAATGTTAGTCAAATGGTAAAAGCAACACATGCCAAACTGGTATGTTGTTTGTTTTGTTGGGTTTTTTTGTTTTTTTAATGCACTCAAAACATACTTTAAGTTTTCCATACTGAGAGATGGAAGAATCTCAAAACACCTGAGAGAATAAGAAATACATGAAGCTTTGGGAATACACTTCAGAGAGTAGTCATTATGTAAGCAACAGCAATTATATTTTAACATCAGTCTAGTTATTTGTGAGCCAAAAACTATGTTTTGAGTTTTGTTTGTAGAGTATAAATAAATCTTTACACAGGAGAAATAGAGATTGTTATGGGAGCTGAAAATTTTGATGGTCTTGAAAAAATATGTTACATATATTTAAATTCAGACCTATATACATTGTTAGCACTGTGGGAGGTTTGCATTATTTTCCTCCATTTTTGAATACTACCGTGTTTGCAGCATTGTCAACATAGAATAGGATGTAAATATTTATTCTCTTTCTCCCTTGTTTACATTCCTTCTCTTCCATTTATTCTCTGGGTCAGAACTCAAAACTTCAGCTGAAGTTAACTGCATATAATTCAGTAACTTCATATATGCAGGATGGGGGAATTCCTTGTAATTTCTCCACAGAATTCCCTTCTCAGCGAGTTTTCTAAGAATTGAAAAGGAAGTAACACTGCCCACTAGATCCAGCAAAGATACCTGAGCACCATGTGATCCTTTTCCCATAATGGTCTTTTGATGCATAATTTTAAATAAAATGTAAAAAAGTTGGTCATAAGTGAAATTGTGAATTCCGAAGCTAAGTCTGTAGCAAAGTTCTTATATATTTTTCTTTGTATACTCCAATGAAAGGGCATCACTGCACGAAAAAAATAAGCAAGATGTATGCATACTGCAGTTTAGGTTAGTTAAGCTTATACTCTCAATTCTGAAGATACATTTAGACCGTTGAGTTTTGATACAGTGTCATTTGACATGAGGCTTTTGTTTTGGTTTTTTGGGGTTTTTTTTAGCTGAGTGTTTGGGAACAGGTGATACAAAATAAAAGTATGAATCTGCATTTGTGACTGTGGGCATAATTTGAAGGAGTCAGTGTAGAACTATTTGCATTATTCTTTCTAGACACTTGCCTCACTAATGAACTCTTTAATCCTATGTTCTTGAGATCCTATCCTTCCATGAAAAAAATTAAATCAGAAAATGAATGCTGGGTGTTTACTTACAGAAGAATAATAATATTCATATTTTCAGAAGCAAGTTCTTGTCATTTCCTTGGAAATAATAACATTTTCTAGTGTGTGTGCTTTCAGTATTAATTCTTTCAGTATTTAATTCTCTTTCATTAAAATGGTATTAAAATAATATAAAGGCAATGTTCTTGAAACAAAACCTTACAAATTCTTAATTGAGTGATATTTATATAGAGCTGTGCTTATGGTGTATGTAGTGGTTTTCCTCTAAAACACTGAGATAGTGTTCTTAATTTAACATTTGGCCTCCAAAATAAATACTTTAAAAAGATGTCATTGGACTTAGATAATACAATTTGCTAAATTTGTTATGTTTACACTTTAAACATTTAACACAATAATTTAGGAACAAATTAGTAAAATATTAAACAACTAAATAAATCCTTGTCACCAAGAATGATTACATATTGCAAAAAAGGAATAATTCACTTTACACTGTATATTAGTCTACTTTTTGATCCAATAAAAAATCAGTAATGATACACTTTTAGTGAGCTAATTACTTACAGTAGTACTGATTGACAACACTTCCAGCTTACTTCCCATAGTCACAAACCGAGGGGAAGTATGCGTCGAGTTCCTGTACCTCAGCCAAGTTTCTCTTTGTTCTGAAGGGCGCGCCTTTCCTCCTCCTGGTCATTGTTCCATTCCTGACGGGCATTGCTGGTAGGGAACCTGTACCTGCCTCTCAGGGTGTGAATTTTGCCTCCTTCCTGCCTGCACTCCTGTGAATGGGTTACAGGAAAGAAGGTTTTTCAGTGACCACCCAGAGACAGAGCACCTGACAGACGTCACAGTGTCACAGAACAGTTTAGATGAGAAGGAATCTCTGGGGTTATGTCATCCAACATCCTGCGCAAAGGTTGACTTTGAAGTTAGATGAAGTTGTTCAGAGTCAAATCCTGCTGAAGTTCAGGTGACCCCAAAGACAGAGATTCCACAGCTTGTCTGTGCAAGCTCCTTTGATCCTTCCTCACCCTCACTGTGACAATTTTTCCCTCAGATTCTATTGGAATTTCTCTTTTTGAAGCTTTTGTCTGTTGCATCTTGTCCTTTTATCGTGCATTTCTGAGAATAGTGGCTCCCTCTCGTCTACAAGTACTCATTAAAGGAAGTTAAGAGAGCATTTACGTCTCCCATATGATTGCTTATGTATCCTGATTTTACATAACTTGATTTTATTCATCTGCTGCACAACTGAGGAACTGATGGCACTACTATGGCACTTGGCACAGTAACTTGTAAGCAGACCTTACCAAGAAAGGACTCAGTGAGAAGCGCCTTGTTCATCCACACTTGCCTTCCACCCACTCGCTTGACTTCCTGCATGTTGGAACCGACCATTCTTGTGCTTTGAGGAGCTTGATCTGGAGTTTTGTTTTTCTGAACTCAGTGTTCCCTTTGCTGTTGCTCAGTCTGTGCCACCATCTCCCCTCACCCTTCTCTGACTGATGATTTCTCTCTTTTCTTAAACATGTTTTCCCAGAGACACCACCAACTTCAGCGGTGCACTCTGCAGTGTTCTGCAGAGGGTCTGCTTTGGAGCCAGCTTGTGTCCAGCCTGGGGTAGTCCCACAGACAGCAGCTTCCGTCCTCCCACTACCAAAACCTTGCCACCAACACCAGTGCAATATTATAGTTCTCTGTATTTCTGAAAGAGTGTGGTAATTGTCATGCTTACACATGAAGATACCCTGAGGCTTTGGGGCAGAACATACCTGCATCTTTCTGAGTTATGATAAATGCTTTAAAATTCCTTACAGCTTACAGTGATGTCACTGTAGATACCTGCCTTTAACAGCTGGACTCAAATCACAATTTGCAGCATGTGGCTCAAAGTGACATATGCTGTGCAAAATGAAAATGGTGACTGTATCTGTTAACTTTTGTTCTAACTTTGCAACCTACAACCTAAGATCTTAGTCATTGCTCACTTGCATCAGAGTGAATTGTTTTAATTTGATTTACTTAAGTATAATTGCTTGCAATTTATACTAATTTAGTATCTGCTTCAGTTTACTTCCAGCTCTATACATCAATTTAATTCAAATCTGTAAAGATCATCACTTAAACTGGTAAAGATATTTCCACTCAAAAACATAGATTTCTTTTAAATGTATTAAATTAGGATTTTGTAAAGTAAAAGATGTGTGAAATTTAAAAATACTGGTTGAAAATGCTGGCATTATTTAGGTAGTATAAAAATATGACATATATGTTGATAAAGGGAAACTACTGGGGTATGAGTGAGTAGGTGCGTTCGGCTTTTTTTCACTTGTACTCCAAAGCACAATAAAGGTAAATTAAAGGCAGCTACAGAGAAACATTTTCTTTTGCATAAGAAGCGTTCTGGTTTTGTGGGTATTTACAATGCATAACTGGTAATTTTGATTTCTTTATGTCCTGCTGTGGCATAAAATTATGGTAGCAGAATGACAACAAAGGTTTCCTACCTTTCTATTTCTTATCAAATGATTTTTCCATTGTGTTTCCTTTTTTACTTATTTATGTTCTATTTCTCCAAATATAAGCTACTGTTTAGACCAACTAAACTAGTTTAGGTTGCAAAACAATGTTGCATGTGTGAGTACTTTAGCCTTCAAAATAATCCTAAAATACTTCTTTCTTGTACCAACATTTTAGTTCTTATTAGCCCTCCAGGGCCAAGGAGCCAGGTCTACACAAATCCTGGCTCCTCTGTGCTGCAGAGCTACTGCAATCCAGTTGCAAATGGAAGCCGAGTGAGTGTGAGATTCCATCTCCAGGGCAGTGCAAAGATACAGCCTGGCTGTGAGAATCTGATCCAGAACACATTTCCTTTGATCTAGTTTTTTTTCTACATAAATGCCTACACTTATTTTTCTACAGTATCTATATTCATATCCCCAAGTCACATTTTGTGATATGCGCTTTATCCTTTCAATCTCAAAAATGTATTAATTTATTTGTATGCCTTTGAGTTTTTACCCTGCCTTGCTCACAGTTCTTATGAACACAATCCACAATCTCATTTCTGACACTTTAGTTTCATTTCCCTTTCCCAAACTTACCCAAAAAACAGACCACACATAGCGTAGCTCTGAAGATAAATTTCATTGTCCCCACCATCACAAAATGTTGACATACAAGGAAGCTAACACATTGCATTTTTATCTTCATTCCTCTTACAATGCAATATCTGTTTAACCCAAGCAGTGTGAAATGGAGAGAGGATTCTTGTTATAAAAGAAGGCCTAAGCAACAAACAGTGTTCACCCTGTGCCTTAATGGGAAAAGCAGCAAATAAAATGACAAGGTGGCTACTCCACCTCAGGAAAGGTTTCCTAAATCTTTACTCCCTGAGTCTCCTTTTGTGGCTCTAGGCGGTAAAAAGGAAGTAGCAGTGGGCATAGAAGCCAGAAAATAGGTCATTCCTTGTTTAAAAGTTCATGCTGCACAGCAGTTCCTGTCCTCAAAAGCTGTTTTCTTTCAGAAAAGCAGCAGGCTGAATGCAACACATTGTGCAAAAGTTATGAACTACAGTCTTTTTGGGGTTAAAAAAAAAAAAAACGACCCAAACCACAAAACACCAAAACACAGAATACTTACTATAGTAAAAAAAAAGAATCTGTGTTTTCTTAGAACAAAGCCAACATTGCATTATGCTGGTCTGATCAGCTCTTTTTTGCTATATAGGGGTTTGCTCTCAAGGGAAGGATTTAAATTATTTACATAGATTCATAGATTGTATCTTAATGTGACTTAGAGATACTTTCTGCAAGATGCAGGCCTCCACAGACTCAGCAGGCGTGCACACTATCTCCTGTCCTCTATTTGGTACCTGCTCACAGATTTTGCTGACAAATATTGAACATTCTTCCTTGTCCATGACATTTATACAGTAAAGGTGTGGCTGACATTAGCCATGAAAAGAATAATAAACATTTTAAGTCATTTTCTGGCGTCCTTCTCAATTATTTTTATGGTGGTTGGCACTGCACTTCCCCTTTCAGTACACTGAAACAATTTATATTAGGTTGTTTAGCAGGTTGCGTTGGCTTCCCAACCTAAGCTCTAAAGCACTGCTTCTGTCTGCACCACAGCTTCTTCCTAGGAAGCTTGGTGCTGTTAACCAGCCTCTTTCTTAAGTGCAATACCTGATTTCTACCAATCTTCTCTTTTTGACCTTTTGGGTTCATGCTCAGATAGATGGGACCTAACTCCCTGATAAAACCTCCATTCACTGATAGCTGTATTTAACCCCAGGGTACACCAGTCTTCTCAGTAATCCACCTCTTGCTATTCATGTTTCAGCAGTAAAGTTACCTTATAAACACAGGCTGATTCACTTCAAAGAAGTACTTACCATTCAATCTTCCTCTTTTCTACAGAGAGGCTTTTGTCTAGTGAAAAGAACATGCAGAGCAGTCAATATGGCTATGAAAATCAAACCATGAACATTGAAAGGAACAGGAGAGGGAAAAGGGAAAAATATCAATAGACATGTAATATGAACCTAAAAGATTAATGCTCTGCTATGGATTTGTATGATTTCCAAACCAAGCAGAAGTAATGGCTACATAAAGGTGTACAAGGCTTATCCAGGCGTAGCTCTGAGATCATGATATGAATATAATCGCTCTCCAGCTGCTTGAACGCCCCACGACCTGTGCTGCATGTAGTGTTCATACAGTCATAAATGTGCAGTTGCCCTACTCTCACTAGAAAAGATCTCATTAGATTTTAAGCAATCAAATACCAAGACCTGTTAGCAGTTCTACCCTGTACCCATACATTAAGAATCACATGTATGTATTACACTGTATAAAAAGACATGGACTGAGGCAAGTGTCAGAGAGGTGAAAATAGGCAGCCAGAACAAAAGGTGGTATCAGATGCAGATACCAATATTACCAAGTCTTGTTAAGTATTTTTAGTTCAGCACTCAACATCAGTGTGGATTATTTTTGAACACCGAGGACAAGTAACATGAGTAACATGGGGAAACAGACAAGGAAATAGAGCACATGCTACTAGTAGCAAGCTAAATTGAGGAAAAAATCCTGCATATTATCCCATTGGTGTCAAAAATGTGGTGAGATTTCTAGTCACATATCTGTACTATCTCTGGTGATCTTACTGTAATGACAGAGAAGAAAAACTGGTCTTTTCTTTTTGCACTATTTTCAGCTTAGGGGTCAGACAATTTGCACAAAAGTCAGGTTGAAAAACAGGTCCTTGAGTAAAATCTCATAGAAGATTTTTAATACTCTGTGGAGGAACAAGACTGAAAATGCCCTCCAGACTAACAGCCCTTTTAGTTCTGAGGATCCTCTCCAGCTCTACATTTTTCACAATGCAAATCGAGACACAGATCTAATTTTTTAATATCATGTCTCCATTCTTTTGCATTCCTCCACACACAACTCATGGTCTGTTAACTTCATTTGCCAGTTTTTCTTTTGTTCTTCACTTCCCTACATATGATCCCACTTTCTTTCTCATTACTATGCCAAAAATTGGAACACCTTTTCAACCATTTTAACCTCTTCCAATTTTCTACTTAACCAAATTCAGCACCAATCCATCAATCCTGCCCTTTTATTGGATGTTCCAATCAACATAGTATGGCAGAGAGAACACAAAAGGATCTTAGAAATGCACATGCAGATTAAAAATATAATGACTTGCTAATAAATTGAGACTGAAATTGAAGCTTTCATGCATTACAGGAGAAGAAAAATGATAAAGATTTGTGGGAAAATGAAAGTAGTCTTATACATAGAGAGAGCAAGTGTCCTTAAAAGTCAGTTGTAAAACAAATCCCATCTAAACCAGAATGAGGAGAGTCAGCACCGCAAAAAATTATTACAGAGGTTAAAGTGCAAGTTTTACCAATGACTGTACAGCTCTGCTTTGAAATTCCAGACTGACAATTAAGACAAAGGCAATTTTAAGGATCAAGGAAAACATAATGATCCTAGAGTTTGATGAATACGATGATTAAAGTCTCTTAAGTTAATTAATTTGAGATAATTATTGAATCAAAACTTGTATCTTAATGGAAGATGACAATCTAATTGCAAAGCTGCTCCAGATGTGAGTATACCAGAGGGAGATACAAAAGAGTGTTAGAGTTCAGGTTTATTTTGCTGCAAGAAGGAACGTAAGGATTTTCTGAGTTACACAAGAGTAAATACATTCAACTTATGTGATGAAGTGCAAAGCTCCCCTTTACATTGCTGCTGGAAAAATTCAGACACTAATAATATGCAAGAAAAAAAACATGTATGGAAGAAAGGCACCTCTCCACACATTTCCTAAAATCCCTGCTCATGCCGCACAAAAGCTTTCTTCTCTTCTCCATTATCCCAAATATTTTACATTATTAGAAAATCCTTACTCCCTTAGGACCATATCAAATTTGTTACGTACATCCTGTGCTGCATATTACAGTAGTTGAGAGGATCTTTTGGCTTGCATTCCACCAGAGAACAAATAAAAATCAAGTGCAACAAAATAAAAATGTGTTTCAATACAGGTCATCCTTACATACAACTGAACTGAAGTATCAAATTCTTGTCAGATTTATCATTACACGAATAAGAAGCATGAGTTTTGCACAACTTTTGTCTTTCTAAGCCATTTAGTAAAGTATTTCACTGCAAATTTTTCCTCACAGACTTATCTTCAAAAGGAAATAAGACTGATAAGAATTATAAGACTCTTACAAGAAAGAAAAAGAATATGACTCTCTGATTTTATGGTCACAAATGTTCAGGTTCCCCAACACTCCATGTCTTTCTCCCTGGAGAGTTAGAGGAGCGCTGGACAGTGTCCTGGCAGGACCTGTGGCCCTGTGCAGAGGGAAGCCCACCCTGGAGCAGGTTTGCTGGCAGGACCCCGCGAGGGACCCACATGGGATCAGCCTATTCCTGAAAGACTGCGCTCCATGGGAGGGACCCACACCGGAGCAGTTCACGAAGAGCTGTAGCCCATGGAAAGGACTCATGTTGGAGCAGTTCATGGAGGACTGTCTCCTGTGGAAGGGACCCCACTCTGGACCAGAGGAACGGTGTGAGCAGGCTTCCCTCGCAGAGGAAGGAACAGCGGAGACAACGTGTGAGGAACTGACCGCAGCCTGCACTCCCTGTCCCCCTGTTCCACTGCAGGGGAAGAAATAATTTGGGAGTGCAGCTGAGCCTTGGGAAAAAAGGGAGGGGTAGAGGGAAGGTAGTTTTTAAGTTTGGTTGGTTTTTTTCTCTATATCCCACTATCCAACTCTAATTTCTTTGCCAATTTATTTTTTCCTAAGTGAAATCTGTTTTGCCCATGACAATAATTGCTGAATGGTCTCCCCCTGTTGTTATCTCAACTCATGGGCTTTTCATTATCTTTTTCTGTCCCCTGTCCGGCTGAGAAGGGCAGTGATAAAGTGGCTTGTGGACGTGTGGGGTCCAGCAGGGGCAATCAATCACAGTATTTTATCTCTGTTTTAAATGCATATCCTGTTTTATCAGCTCATTATTTAATTTTTTAAAAATCAGGTAATCATTTATTTTAAATATTGAACTTTTGTATATATTGAGGTAGTCATTAAGTTTTATTTTGGAAAATATTTAGATTTCTCAAATCTTTCCCTTTTACTTTCGCCTTGAAACATATATTTTGCCTGCATGTGTTTAGTAAGTTGTATTTTTTTAGTTAGATTTCAGCACATTTCTGAAGGAAAAAAAATAATTTTCCCACTTTCTAGCATAAAAGAACAGGACTAAGGGAGTGAGAAAAAAACCCAGCTTTTTTTTTAACTGTTTTGAAATATAAAATATTTGAAAAAACGTTTTCGGAGAAAATCTTTTTCCACAATGAAATTGCGGTTGGAATATTTTTGGGGCAAAAAACAGGACTGCTAACAGAACTTCTACAGACATCCAACTGCCTTTCCAGCCTGAGAAAGTTTGTTTAGACTGTACACATAGCAAGAAAACACTTCAAATGCTCTGTGTAAGCCACATCCCTGAGCTACTGGAAGGACATTAATGCCCTTCAAAAAAACAGTGCAAATACCTAATTAATTTTTTTCCCTAGGAGTTTGATTCTTAGTGTTATAAAAAAGAAGCTAAATCCCATCTGATTAACAGTTTTCAAAAAGGGATACAGTCAAGCAACATAAATTGTTTTTCTATATTGGAAGATCTTGCAAAGAACAATTAAAAACCCAAACAAAACTCTTCAGCAAACCACAACAAATGAGAATTAATCTACAAAGTAATGTCTCGTTTTTTTGCCCAGACTCTCACTCGCTTACTTTTACATCTGTCATTCTTTTTGACTTCAGTGAATAATACTATATACGTCTTTCCAGGGTAAAGATCTACTTTGTGAACTGGAGAAAGTAATAGTTAAAATACGAATGACTTAAGATATCTAAACTTTATTTGGAATTCTGTTTACAACAGAAAGATGGCAAAGTATAACTACAGCAGAAACTTAATTGAAAATATTTTCTTTATTCTCTTTGGTTTAGTATTTGGAGTGATTAAAAAACCATAATAGACAAGTTTATCAGGATATGCAAGCATATCACAGAAATAAATCTGCATTACCAACCAGAATTTGCGCTACAACACTATTTTCCATCACAATTCATAAAGATCAGTTCCAGGTATTCTCTAATTAACAGAGTACAAGACTTTGCCATTGCCATTCACATTATCTGTATTCACAGATTCACATTGCATTCAGCAGTTTCTTAATCCCTCAAAGGCATTTTGTAAAATGTAAAGAAAAAAGCAGATTATGAACTCTGAGTGATCACTCTAACCTGTGTCAATGCAGCCTTTCTTCCAGAAGCTTTATTCTTTTCTGCCTTAGAAACATCAAAATGCACTTGGTTTTAGCAGTGCACAAAAATTCCTGTCTAAAACATTTTTGTCACACACATCTGTTTCTCCTGCCAGAAGCTTTCACCACTTCCTTTCCCCGTGCAAACCATTAAGATGTCAGATCAATTTTGACATATTCAGAAAATAACAAGTAATTTCTTTCCTCATGATTCCTTTTTTCATCCAAGGATTCAGCAAACTCAGGTAAACAAGAATGAGTTAAATTAAAGGTCATAAATCTTAGGGAAAAAAAATAATTTCTGTGATAGCAGGAGATAATGTGACGCTTATAATGGTCTCTTTCCAATGTGTTTAATCACATGTATGTGGTAGTAAGCTCTTCTTCACATTCAGGCATGTCACCCTTGTGTAGATTCAGTCTGCTGGGTTTTTTGACCTCTACTACATCAAATTGTCTACTCCTCTCACAGTGGCACTCATCTGGAATTGGACCATGAGTGGTAAAATAAAGCCATCATCAATTTACTATGAACATATTCCCACTCTCTATATTTGATTTACTTATGTCATCTTCCAAAAAAAAAAATCCTAATTACAAAATAATAATATTACAACAATTTTTGTATAGTGTTTTCAACTGCTGTTCTCAAGACAGTCTTTAAAATAAATTATCTGTAATTGCCATCACTTTTGCTCTAGACATTCTATTAAATACAGTTTTTTATGAGCTGTTTACCAGTGAATATATTTGAGTTTTCTAAACATTAGCATGTACCTAAATACTGCTAACAGGGCAGCACTTGTGATAGAAAACCAAAGTTGTAAAGATGCAAATTTGCTATGCCTATAGGCTGGTTACTCAGGAGATATTGGTGAGGAAGGTGATGTCCAATATAATTTTCTTCCTCTTATTGATTCAGTTTTAGAACCCCAAATCAGTGCACTTATCCTCATTTTGGTATTTCCTTTCTCATGGATTAACTCAGAATTTGGTCTTCACGTGCTAAAAAAGAGGACTGTTATGGTCAATACAGTTACATTGCTATAAATTCCGGGTTAGTTATCAGTTTTAAATATTTCCAGATCATTAGCCGTGTGGAGGTTGACTTTTCAGAAAGTTGAGAATGCATTGGGCCGCATGCAAATGGCATTTGGTGTGATACACAATTTCTACTGCTGCTGCAGACAGTCTATACTGACTTCCTAAAATTTTTGCCAAACATTACCTTTTCTTTTACTATGAAGAAAAATTATTTTTTATCTTATGTGGGCATCACTGATTTAAAGTGAAAGCCAAATAAATCCCACACTGGCATATATATAATAACGAGTGTTACCTAGCTGAGCTTGTGTCACTACAAATCACCTCAGCAGACATTGGCATTATCCTTTTCCTTGGGCTCAGTGGGTCATTTGTACCTCCAGGTGAACATATTTGCAGGTAGTGTTTGCACCAGCTGGTTGATTTGGAGTTGTTGCACAGTGTGAAGACCAGAGTTCACATTGCAGCTGCGTCCTTTCTCTGAGGACAAAGGGAGCTGTGGGGAAAGGCAGCAGCTTCTGAAAGGCCAGGGGTGCCCGTGAGTTAGTGGGGTAGTACAGGGGTCCAGTAAACTAAAATCCTTACAAGGAAAACAGCATTGCTTTCATCCTCTGACTCTTATGTTCTCATTCACACATGAAAACAACCAAGATGACAAAAAAAAGTAGGGGTGCATGCAGTCAAAGACAGGGAGTGGCATAAAAGAACAAAGAGGTAAATGCATCTCCTAAATACAACTCTTTTCTTTCCAGGCCTTTTCTTCATGATAGGCTTTAAAGAAGCATTAATGACAAGAGTGTGTAGCATGGATTGAAATTTGGGGTGATGGTGAAGGAACCAAATATCCATTTCAGGATATAAGAGGCCTAGGAGACAATTGTAAGAATTTATCTACTGTACTTCACTTATCATTAAACCTGTGACAGAAATGAGTGAGTAAATTAAATTTGCTGTTTAAGTTGTACTTACTAGCCAATATATTTGTGGAATTGAAGACATATTATAAACATATATAATGAGGTAAAAAAAAATTCATAAAATATAGGAGCTTGGAGATTGTTGACTACACTTCCTCAGCAAAGCCAGTTGCATGCTAAAATATATCTACCATCTATCCAGTGCTACAACTTCTATAGAAAAAATTGGATCCAAGGTCTGTGATAGGCAAAAGGAATAATATGTTGTAAAATATATTCTCTCTTCTGGACCTTTTTATAGGAAAGAACTACAAGGGACATAATCACTACTAGTAAAAAAGACAATTCTTTTTAATTTAACTATTCAGATTTTTCAGCATTTGTACAAAATTCTGGAGCCTTAAATAATGTATTGGCTGTTTTTAAGCCTGGATTCCAAATTAGTTCAATCTTTAAATATTTTAAATCATTGTAAAATGCTGGGAATATTCAGCATAGTCTGGAATTCATCTTTATTAGATGAATCTGAAATAGATTTGCATGGTCATATGCCACTGGCTCTTACAGATGAAGCATGTTTATGTATCTTTGTTCCATAAAACCTAAATTACCAGATCATCAAAACTACTTATTGTGGTTGCTGTGCTTTATGACTCCTTTGCTGCTATTATTTGGCTTTAGGAAACTAAAAAATTTAAACCACTTTGGTTTTTAGAGGTTTTTTTGTAAGAAGTCGGGAACTGTCTAGGGAAAGGTTTCAGCTACATCTGTTGGGAAAAGAAACCTGGTCTTGGTCATCTCTGGATTAAAAAATGGATCTTCTTTGGTGCTATGAAACAAAGCCTCAAAGGAGCACTAAAACCTCTTACAAAATTCTATATGTCTTTGACCCTGTTAATACTTCAATGTGAGGATATAATCATATTTGATGCAATAATTATTAACATGGCTACATATTTCAGATGATTGATAAGGTTAGCGCAGTTTATTAGAAGGCTAATAAAGTTTAATCTTATTCAAACAGGTGCAGAGTGCACATTCTTCTGAGGAAAAAAGTATTTACAGCTGCTGCGAGTGAGCCCAAAATAATTAATCAGAGCCAATGGACAAACTATTTAAATTACATGCAGCTATGGGCTCTCAGCTTAAAAAAAAATGTTTTCTTTGTTTTTCCCACACTTTTCTTGCTATTGTCTCTTAAATCCTTAATCCTTTTATATTCTTTTGTTCTTTCAGGCAGAGAGAGATATTTATAATTCAGCTTATTTCTATTGAGCAGGACATCTGTGCATGTTTATTTAACCAATTTCAAGGTTGGACCCACAGTTTCATTCTTTTTAGGGTTATTCCTGCTGCCTCCAGTGGGGATGTCTCCATAACAATTTGCAGGTGTTGTGTCCAAAGCCTGTTCCTTACTTGAGAGTTCACAGAATTCAGGACATGTGTTTAGGTACAAAGATTAGGAAGTCTTGTGGAACAAAAGAATTCTTTGCATTAAGACAGCAAGAAGCATTAAACATACAGAAAAGATGTCTTGGGTGTCTGCATAGAAGTGAAATATCGGAGTCCTTATCTTAAACACATATGTTGCCAAGCAGCTTATTTCCTTGCCTATTTCAAATGGACCTAAAAAAGGAAAGCTAATGAACAGGACATGAAGTTCCACTGATTAAGACACTGGGATAGTCAGACTTCTATTCCTAGCCTCACTTTTGCTTTCTGCATTAGCAGCCATTGGCTAACTGCAGGAACAGTCAACAAAGAGGAACGATGAACATTAAAACCTTTGTTATCTAACAGCCTGACTCCAGAGCCAGAGATGGTGTGGTACTGGCCTAATGGCTGGTTGAAGAATAGTCTTGTGGAACATAAGGGTCTGAACTTCAAAGGAGACAGTTAGTCCAAGGTTCTTGGTTTTATCTCATTAAGGCTAGGAAGCATAAATTTTNTTTTTTTTTTTTTTTTATGGAATCTACCCTCTCAGTATTACGTGTACTCCAAGCAGAACTGTCCATTTTAGGCCTTTCAAAGAATTTGGTCTCAGAGACCTTTGGTTTCAGATGGACGCAGGATAGACACAAGTAAGAAGCACATAACTATTGTGAGGTGAGCGGTTGTTTGCTTGCAAAGAAGAAATGAAGGCACCTAAGAATTTGGTTTTGTAAAACTAAGTCTATAGTTTTACGTGCATAAATAGGACAGGAGTTTTGTGGATTCGTTGGACACTTAAATTTGGCTGGTGTGATACACAATGCTGCCTCTATTATGGTCCTTAGTAACCCCTTTGAAGAATTAAGAGTATACAGATAAAACTAATTTAATTTTTTGGTCTACAGTAATTAGCTCCCCCACACAAACTTCCTGAATGATTATATGCCATCATAGTTGAGTAGTAATCCCTCAAATACAGTAGTTCACATGGTTTTCCAGTTTTATTACAGGAGCTCAAACTGAAAAAAAACCCAAAACCGAAGCTGTCAAATTTAACAGATTAAAAAAGGCAATTTCTCTCTCACTCAGAGAAAGCTCAACCTTTTCTCTGATGCTAATTCACATCTTGTTGAGGCAGAGCTTAATCCCATATGAACATCTTCAAAATAATTTGTGCAAATAAATTAAGGAATACATTAGTTTACATGTAGCATCTATCTGCAAAAACTCTCCCAGGCAAAATATCTATACACTCTACATTTTTCCCAAGTCTCTTCAGTCATTTCCAAGACAGTACTTAACTGTAATAATTGAGTGCACGTTATGATGCTGCTACTTTATTATCCTAAATCCTCTTTTCCACTAAAGATAGACCTATGTATGACTAGGTAACTGAGTGGGTAATGTGTCATGCAAGCATTTTCCTATATCAAGGTAATTAATCCTAGCGTATTTCTTAGGAACAACTTTTCTAGAAGAGAAAGAGTTTAAAAAAAAAAACAACTTGGCATTAAAAAAGCATCTATTTTTTTCCCCTTGAATTCTGTGTTTATTTAACAAATAAAACTGGCTTTCTTGTTGGCAGTTATCAAATTAAAATTGTTAATGAAATTAATGACCCTACTATTAGCTAAGTTCTTTCCTACAAGTGGTGGATGGTACCAAAAATGAAACTGATACCTGCACTATTTTTTTTTTTGCAAGATATTCATAGTTTAAGTGATCATAGAATTTAAACCTGCATTGTATAAAAACAAAAGAACAGATATTCGAATGAAAATAGGCATTCAAATGAAAAAATAAGTATTTATCTCACCTCCAATAATGGCAAAAAAGCAAACATTTAGGAAAAGAGCATAAAACCAGAATTACTATCCAGATTATACTCTGCATATAGTCAGCAGAAATAGTTTCCAAACATAATATTTTCATAATTTTCAGATTCATTAGGGAAGATAAAGAATAACTGCCTTTTTAGGGGCAAATATCTTTCTCCGGATCTTCATTATGTCTGCTGGACCCAAGATCTGACTAGTTGACTTTAGAAAGGTAATTTATCCTGATCAGGTCTGATAATCCATAGAATTCATCTGTTCCTTCTTCAAGTATATTCCCTATAGTGATATGAAAAAAGAATATCTTCACTCTTCTTTCTTGAGTACAGAAGGCTTCATACCTTCACTACCTGAACTGATAACGTAGCCCAACATTGCATTTTGGACTTTACACACTTCAAACTCAAAACTTTATGTGGATCAGGCTCTTTGATGAAGTTTTGAAAGTCAAAAGTTTCATTTTCAAATGCACAATCTCATGAACTTTTGAACCTCTTCTGTTTCCCCTTTCAATTCTATTTTAAAGTGATAAATATTGCACAAATTAAATTGGATGTGTTAAAATGTGTTACAGACCTCCTAAACCACTGCAAAGATAGAAAAGGAAGACTCTCATGCCAGCAGTGGGATTCTCAGTAAATACCCAGAATATATCAGCGTACAGGAAAAATCAATATTTTTACAGAAAGTAGAATATAAGATGAAAAATGATGAATCACATGGAAGCTCATAATCTTATGAGTGTCATATCAGCCTAGCAGGCATTCATTTTGGATAAGTAATCTTAATATTGCAGGATAAAGATTATATAAAGGAATTGCCAATATTTTGTTATGGAAATGAGAAAATTCAGGGTTAAAATACAGACAAGTGATTTCTTTTCATCATCAAGTGAAAAGATCAGCAAAAACTCACATGGAGCATCTTTCTATATCTCTGTGGGAATTCTGCTTCTTGTGATCTGCTGCTGCCAGATTTAATGTGCTGAATTTATTATACACAAAGTTGTCTGACTCACAAGTTGTTTTTATTTCCTCAGCACAGATACTGCTTTATGTTGTTGTTCAATAGCCCAAAATGGTTAAATAAAGGATGGGTTTGCACTATATACACTACATTTTAAAGAAAAGGACATGGGTTATCAAATATATTAAACACATACTAAAAATAAGTGGGTTAGCCAACTGCATGGTACTTGTAAAACAGCCTCTAATTCCTTCTTCAGGGTCCTCTTTTAAGCATTCATCATATACAATGATTCTCGTTGTTCACCTCTGACCACATCACCTGTCATCCCTGAGGAAGGTATTCATCTGGCCAGGACAGAAATAATTTATTTTCTAGTTTGCTCCATTTTCTTATTTGAAACACCATAAAGCAGAGCTAAGCAATGAGCTTTTTTCTTATTTGGATTGGCCGTAGCACTGCATTACTGAGTGTTGTTAGTGAAGAAACAAGGGTAGGAATGTGCAGAGAGTAGTTTTATTTGAACATCTTTTATCTTGCACACCTAACGTACACAATTTAAGATTTCTCAAATATCATTTCTTGGCCAACAGTAAATAACAAGGACTAAATATACAAGTAGCATAATCATTAATCTCTTTACCAATCCCATGGCGAGGACAATCGACAGCCTCTCACAGCAAGGGAATTGTCAGGTCCATGGGGAAGGGCTGGATCTGTTACGTTTTGAAACTGACTTGATGTTATTCTGATGTTCTGCTTTGTCTTATTTGTTTTATCCTTTTCCATGTCAGTATTTTTCCTCTTGTGTCCTTCAAATGCTGAAGACAACCATCTCAGCTACTGCACTTCTTGTTTTTCTTTTTCTTATCTTGCATAGCTCTAGTTCCCATACTTCCTTTTTTCTTAATAACAGTTTTCTTAGTAAAACCAAGTCTTAGTCACAGAGTTGTCGTGCACCAAACTAGGCCTGAATCACATTCAGCTGAATCCTTAGACAGTAGGTTACAACAACAACAGCATTCAGAGCTGAACAGATTTACTCAGTTTGTGGTGAGCCTGGATTATAGTCTGGCCATCCCTGCTGAGCTCAATGCCTTATCTACTAGGCCACATTGCCTGCCTTCAGTAACAGCACAAATATACCAGCGTTGCCCTAGTCCTGTACTAAAGAGCACCATTAAGCTTGCAAAGCCGTTATTCAAAGTCATTATTCATTTGCAGATGCTGTAGTGGGGTTACTGATATCACCCAATTCACTGCTTTTTCTATTTATATAATCTGAGATGGACTAATCATATGACCACTTACTCTTTTAAACAGAAGTCCTGCACTATTTAGCCCTCATTTGGAAAGGAGTTATTCAATATTCTGTTGCCTTCCATTTCCAATGCCTTATCCATTGCACATTATTAAAGACAATTATTAATTCCTCATGACATTCCCAACAAAATTCACCTCTGAAGTTACCTACAAAGTTTAACCACAGATTTTGGCTGTGCCATTCAGGTTTGTTAGGACCTCACTTCCAGACAAAAGACTTTTACATAACACTTCATTGTTGTTTCCACTCATGCCAACAAAATGCAAAGCTCTAGCATCAAACAGTCTTCAAAATTACCACGGTTTATTCTTGTACTAACAGTAGCTAACAGTCCAGTGTTAAAAATCTACTACCCTTTTTCCTTTAATTTTTGGTTTTCATGAAAAGCAGAGGTAGTCAAAGTCAGGAATGTGGGAAGCTTCAGGGCTGTGGGAAGCCTTTTAGAACAAGCCTACAGAAACAGGGCCTGAGTATTCGTGTCAAGTAAAGCTTTAACTCCTGTGCATTCTACTGTTTGCAGGAATTCCTCCTCTCCCTCTGCAACTGTCCTAGGGTCCTGGAGGAAAAAAAGATGAATTTAGAAATACTGAGGAAAATCTATCTGCAAACAATTTCACTGTCTGGGAATAAAAATCACAGATTTTTAGGTAAAAGCTATTTCTGTGACTGACTAATCTTGAGATTTCTGGTGAGAGCTATTTTCGGCCCTCATTCCCTTTTTTTCCATATCTACAACCAGGTCCAGTCCCAAATCCAGTATGCATTATTTAAACGTGAACTACAGCACTGAATATATATTTTATACATCAAGGGATGTTGACCAAATAGACAACAACCTGCACTTCTCTAGTTTAAGAATAAAATCTTTACTGTGCAGGTAAGGCAATGTAAGTAATATAGGCTAAAGAGGAAAACCTTGTGTCTGAATCGATGCAATAAAAAGGAGGTCTCTAAATCTCACAAGTAACTACAGTTCCAACAGGTGTAATTGGTGTCCATCAGTGCTCACTTCCTAATGTCTTCTTTGTTTTCTTCAGCTCCCCACTGTAGATCTGGGAATTCTGGGAAACAAAATTCTCATTTTATAACATGAGACTGAGTAGGTATCCGTTGTCCACAGAAGATTTATTTTTGCTTTAAACTTTTGGCCAAAATCGTGTTTCCTTGGATATAATTTCAACTGTATATGTGATTAGCATATCAATTGCCTAGTAGTCTTGACTAGTATTTTTCTTATATTTTAGTAGTTCCAAAATCCGAACTCTTATCCCTGTCAGTCTACAAAAATAATATTGTCATAAAGCACCACTGCGACTATATCCATAGAAACCTGATAACGAATACTGTTCTAGCAAAATAAATGACATGTACATTTAATTTTCTTTCTCATACGTGAAGAGCTACACTGATAAAACAAGTTCACAGAATGGAGGGCCCTACTATTTCCGTAGATAATCAAACTCTCCACTAGCTCACAATCTCACTAGGTCTGACTTTCCCATTTATGACAAAATTTCCTTTCTCTGATTTCTTTGAGAATTTAGAAAATAAGCTTTTTGGAGTACAGACTCTCAATTAATTGGTTGGAGTTAATAATGGCATGATTTGAGAATCTATTAGCTAGTATTGAGAGATTATACTTCCTACAAATATACTAAAAATTTTTCATTTTAAAGGTTATAGGGTTTTCACATCTACAACACATTTTTTTAGCAAAAGTGGCATGAGATTTTCCTTTCTGCTTGAAGAAATTCCCTATAGTTGCATATGGCTTAAAAATCAGCATGCCCAACATTTCTTAAATGACTATAGATTATTTTTTCCCTCTGGTGCAGCTCAAGTTCAGTGTCATTCATCTGCTGTATTGCACACATGAGGTATTATCTGATACAGGATCCTGATTTTTTTAATAATAATTTTACATTTTGGCAGTCAACGAGACTTTCTCAGATAATTAATGAACATCCTTGCTCACAAATTAAACTCATTCAGTTCGGGAGAAATCCAGAACAACTTTTTGTGTGTGACAGCATGATGCATTTTTTCCATGATGAAGTGATACTCTCCTAACCCCTCATCTTTCTGTAGATATTAAGCACTGACAATCTTCACTTTGCTGAAAAGGACCTCTCTGATTTATAATACCTATACTTACTAATTTATCTGTAAAGGTCAATTAGCCAACTGAAGTGCTCAAATGAGTCAGTAGTAAAATGGCCATTGCACAAGGACTTAGCCACTATAAAAGTAAATCATTTCTCTCTTTTAATAAGACTCAAAAAAATTATTTCAGCTGTCCATTGCCTATGCCTCATTCACTGATTCAGATTCAGTTTTCTATAGGCCAATTAAAGTTATGTTTGCTGAAATACACTTCAACACAATTTAGCAGGAAGCAGTAAGTGGAGAATATGAAAAAATGAAGGCAGATGTTTGATTTAACTGAGTACAGCCTTTGCAGTAGACTCAGACCTTAGTAACAAACAAATTATTTTTATCTAGAAAGCCAGAAAAAGACAAAATGCAAACAGAATTTCATAATAAAATTAAACATAGAAATTACTACCCTGCTGATTTTCCCAGCATGAGCTTGTTAAGGTATGGGCTGTCACAGAGCTGCGGTTTTGTTTGATTTTTTTTACGCTATTTTAGCCTACGTCTTGTTTAGTAGGTGAGGCGCTTTGCAGATTTGTAGAGTTCACCAGCAACAGTACTGGTTGTGTTACCATTTGTCATTGAAGCAATTCTCTACTTAAAAGACATTTCATGTCTCAAAGTCTGTTCCTTCCTGTGCCCTCTGCAGTTCTAGCAATCTAAATAAATCAAGGTCCCTTTACAGCAATGCATTAATGTGGAAGTAACCCAGAGCTTCTACCCAGCTCATCAGAGTTTACATCTTCTTATATATTTTTACCTTGCAGTTATATAGTGAATTTGAAGGAGATGAGGGTATTATCTGAAAATTGCATACATATATTTTGTCAGGTAGCAAAATTTATATAGACCTATTATTTGTCTGAGTCCTTCCACATCCATCCTGAGAATATATGCTCTCTTTAAAGTGCTGTAAATCTAACTGTCCCCTAAATCACCTTGGAGACTTCTGTCAAAATGAATAGGATTAAAGCTATCAAGAGTTTTCCAAAGTACATGTCTTTCTAAAAGTCATAATACTGACTTTTTTTACTGTTTTACTGACTGTTTTATTTTATATTTATGACAATGCAAAATAATTATTGATTTATCCAAAGGCAGCAAAGAGCCTTTCTTAAAGTATTGGAAGGCATTCTGAGTCGGAATGATGAAGTGCCTAACAGCCAATATTCTACAGCAAAAAGCAGATCTCTGTCATTAAAATATATGCAACAGTCAGGCTTTTGCTAAAGTGTGTTTAGTGTTAGAATGTATTATTTATTAAATAAACTTGATTTTCATTGCCTCTTTTATTATCTTCTTCCTTTCCTATTGTTCCAGGATATTTTATAGCCATTTGTGTTCAAAACAGAATGTTAAGATTGTAGAGTGTTTCCTGCTAGATGAGAGGTTTAAAAAGTCCAAAGAAATTTATGGCAAATGGCAGCATATAACTGATGAAGGCTTACTGGTTGCTTTATTTACCAAAGTTGTATGGTTTTGTAAGCCTGGTACTTCATCAAGTAAATGTCTTCAATTTTGAGATGCAGTTGCCTCACTCTTTAATTTGGATGGTTCTAGTGTTGCAGTTACTGAAAATAGCTTAGTTATTTAGTCTCTGAATCATTATTTTAATACATTGAAATATAACCATAATAGAATCACTTCATCCTCCTGTTAAAATCCTGAAACGAAGTTGAAAGAAAGCAATAGGATCATCCAGGATCATTAATAATGATAAAGAGTGACCAGAATGAGAACAGGATGGAAGAGCATCTCCGGATATAACTGCAGAAGGAAATGGCAAGAAAAAAAAAAAGGAAACACCATGGAGCACTAGAAAAGTTAAGCTCTAGGCAGAAGTTTTACAATGGAGGTCCTTATTCCATTTCCAACAATGTCCTTAAACAGCAGACTTAATCTGGCTGGAATAAGAATCTTTGCCATTGACCTATAGACACTCAAAGACAAAAATATTTGCTTGACACCTTGAAAGCCAACTAGAGTATTTATCTATCCAACTCCAGTAATTGATTACATAGCTAGGGCTGTTTCTTTTCCCTGGGGGGGTTGGATTTTGAGGTGGGAGTTTGGGGGGGTTGGAGGGGGGCAGAACTTGAGACAATTTAAACATGTGCTTGTCTCAGTCCCACTTAAAGCCACAACAAAACATCAAAGCTATTCCTAACTCCTTCTTCATAGGTTTAAAATATAATTAAGTTCCTTTCCTGCAGTATCTTCAGCTTGCTGAGTGCCACTCGACTTAAAAAGGAAGGAAACAGTCTAATAATGTACACACTGAAGTGTACTTAGCTATTCATAGCTCATAATATCTTTCAGAGAAGAGTGGCCCAAAATCCTAGGCCAAATTCAAAATCTCTTCCTTTCCTCCCATGCACTAAAGAACAACACATGTGCAGACATGCACTCACACACATGGTGGCTAGGAAGAGTGTCCTTCGTGCTGGAAAAAGCTATATTAACTGTTAGACAGAAAATTAGAAAATAATTTCCCAAGGAATGAGTATGGCTTCTCGATTTCAAAAAGCGAATCAGATGGATGCCGTTATGAGCAATGAAATTCATCTATCACATGATCTTCCACTTACTGGTGGAAAGATGGGAAAATTAACTGAATGGACTCACAGCTGCACTAATACACAAACACAAAGGTAGTTTTCTACTCCAAAGACTTAACTCAGCATGTATTCAATCAAGATTGTATTCTTCTATCTTGGTAATTAGATTGAAGATAAAATGTACTTTCTTCTCGCATTTCTGCCCTTTTTGTACAAACAAAAATGCCATCCTCTGCTATGCTTCATCTGCAGTTCATAGTTAGTTTTGAAAGCTTAAAAAATGAGTTTTTATAGAATAAATTACTCTGATGCATTTCATGGAAAAATGTTAGCATGAAAGCTGACTGCAACTATTATTTTGCAGACTTTTTTTTTTTTTTTTAAATAAGGAAATTGTGACAAATGGAATTAGTTGTAACAAAGTATGTCAAAAAGAATCAATTAAAAAACCACATAAAACCAACCCCAAAAGTACAGAAGTTGATTGTAAGTAGAAATTTACCTTACAGACCAAATGAGGACTTCCTTACGAACGATGCCTCTGCTTTCGGTTTAAAATTATCACATTCCCTCACTGGTACATGCAACCCAGATTCATAGCAACTACTAGAGTCATACTGAAATCTGCTGATATAAAACATAAGATAGAAAAATATAGGCAGCAGTCTGAAACACCTTATCTACAGGGCACTAGTGATGCACTTAGGAAAAATTGCTACAAAGGACCCATCACCTAATTCTTTACAAGTCATCTGCACTACGCATTAGAAAAAGGAAAAAAAGAAGTCAACATATAAGACCATGAATCTATTTTGCATATGATAAAAGGCTGTTTTTTCCTTGTGGTTTCGGTGGGGCAGGTAACAAAACCAACATATCTTGAGGTACGGAGACTAATTTCAACAAAATCTGAGGATCACAGAAATATTCCTGAGGCTATTAGGCTTCAATCAACAGACCACTGGGAGTCCACAAATTAGTTTTAAGAGAGTAATGAATTTATTCTAAAAACCGCAGTAGTTTCAGTAAGTTTTAGTGAACTTTGGACTTTGTTAAAAACAGACTGGAAAATCTTAATGGAAATGATTAGCCAGTCTGCAGCAACAGAAGCCTCAGTTCATCAAGATGCTGTTCTGGTTTTGACTGGGTCAGAGTTCATTTTCCTCTTAGTAGCTGGTACAATGCTGTGGTTTGGATTCAGTGAGAGAATAATGTTGATAACACACTGCTGTTTTGGCTTAGTAGTAATTACCCTGAGGCGAGGAGTTTTCAGTGTCTCATGCTCTGCTAGCAAGGAGGTGCACAAAAAACTGGGAGAGATCATGACCAGGAAAGATGACCCAAACTGTCAAAATGGATGTTGCATGCTATAATAGATCATGTCCAGTATATAAACTGTGGGGAGTTACTTTGAACAGGGATGATCACTGCTCAGGGGGAAGCTGGGCCTCCATCAAGGGGTGGTGAGCAATTGTAGTGTGCATCACTTTTTTCTCGTGGTTTTTGTCTCCTTTCCCTCTCATTTTTATTAAAATTATTAATGCTAGTAGTATCATTATTATATTTCACTTTGCCATAAGTATTAAACTTGAGTTTTATTTTCTTTTCTTTCCTGACTGTCCTCCCCATCCCACCATGAGGGCAGAAGGGAAGTGAGTGAGCAGCTGTGTGGTACTTGGCTGCCAGCTGGGGTTAAACCATGACAGATGCACAACCAAAAGCTTGGAGATAAGCAAGTGGGTAGCATATTTTTTGATCTGATATAAACTCCAGTTCTCAAGTGATAGAAACAACAGTTAAGGTTTCAGGGAGGCGTAACACATTAAGATCCTCATTTTAAATCATTTTGCAAGTGCAGTGAGAAAGAGAATATTCTGTTGGAATGAGCATGTTTGCTGAAGGGTGATATGCTTCATCAACGGGTGTGTTACAGGAGATGATTTCAACCATGGAGAGAAATTAGGACTGACAAGCTAAATAGTCCTGACATTTCTGTGTGTGGGCAGGGTCTATTCTGGTACAGCTTTTACCACTGGAACTCTGCAACAGCCCTGGCTGCCAGCCAGCATTCACAACCCCTTGAAATAGAAACAGTAGGCAAAACACCCATTTCTTGGGCCATTTCCATGTTGGGTTTTTTCATTGTTTTTTTTTTTCTTTTGTGGCTAATAGTAGAATTTGCGCTTTAGCCAGTTGGATAGGATCTTAAAAACTCTTAAAATTTGCATAGAAATTCAATGTAACTAAAAGGTATCTGAGATCAAAAAGCCTTCCAATGTCATTTATTCAAAACCAAGGTTCACCCCACCCATCCATCTGCATTTCTTGCTACTTCCATTATGTTAATTTCAAATGCTTTCAACAAAGAAGATATAATTTTAAGCCTAGTGAAAACCATTCCCAGTGAAACAATGAAAGCATCACACATATCCAATAGCAGAGCTTAGTTGTAAAGGAATATGTTATTGAATTGGAGGAAGCTTCATATCGTATTCCCATAGAACTAGATAAAAGGGATAATTTGAAGTGTATTGTTGTATAACACTGAGCTTTCGACTTCATGGACATTCTTTGTTTTTCCTGTGAAAATAGGAAAATGTGTGAAAACACATTTCATTACAGATAATTGTATTAGCATAAGAAAGCTATCTCAGCAATGCAAAGGGAAAGACATCTGTCATTATTCTTAGGGACAGAGCTGATGACAGTGTTCACCAAAAATTTTTCCAAATATTCCTAGCAAAGACCAAGTTTTACTTGCTCATGCTGTCATGAACTTTTAAGTAATTAGGCTGAAACCTACGCTGCAAATGCCTCTGTCAAGTGAACTGTGTGCACATGTGCAAGGAAAGCTTCAGTCCAATCAATATTAAAGAGCTTGTCTTAAAAAGCTGACCAAAAGTAGTCTTGCATACTGTGCTTTGTACAAAGCTCATTTTGCATATCCTTTCCCCCCACTTTCAGGGCGGTGGATCAGATTTAATTGAATCTTTCTCAACAAGTTATCACTTCACAGTGAATCATAGAATGGTTTGGGTAGGAAGGGACATTAAAGATGATCTAGTTCTGACCCACCTGCCATGGACAGAGACACCATTCACTAGACCAGGCCTTAAATCCAAAACCAGACAGCTACCTCCACTATCTGTAAAGAGTCATAGCACGGGAGAGGTGAAAAAATGAGACAAGGATCCTGGGTGAGAGGTTGGGACTGAGGCTGTGGAAAGTACGATTGAGGAAGAAGACCTGATACACATGAATTTCATTGTTGGGAGTCTGGGGGTACACAGGGAGCTGGGAGGGGACACTTACAGGAGAGTTAACCCCCCCTGACCACGGGGATATTTAAAATCATATGGCATCATGCTTATCAAGAAAACTGGGAGAAGAATCACAGAACAACACAATAAATTAGGTTGGAAAAGACCTCTGAGATCAACTGAGTCCAACCTATGAACAATCACAACTGTGTCAATTAGATTACGTCTCTAAGTTCCACACGCATTCTCTCCTAAAAACCCCCAGTGATTCCACCATGTCTCTGTTCCAATGTCTAATCACCCTTTCTGTGAAGAATTTCATGCTGATGTACAACCTGAACCTCCCCTGGCACAGCCTGAGGCTATTTCCAGGCTGATTGCCTGGGAGAAGACCCCAGCTTTCACCTGGCTACAACCTCCTTTCGCACAGCTGAAGAGTGAGCTAAGTTCTGCCCTGAGCCTCCTCCAGGCTAAACATGCTCTCAGCTGCTCCTCATAAGAGGAGGTTTGTGCTCCAGACCATTCACCAGCTTCATCGCCCTTCTCTGGACTTGCTCCAACACCTCAATGTTCATCCTGAATTGAAGCAGGAAGGAGAGGATATCTAGAATTATGATATTCGTCTTCCCAAGTAAGTGTTAGGCATGATAGAGCCCTGCTCTCCTGGGGATGGATGAACATGTGCCTACGCTGGGGAAGTCTAGAGTGAATTCCTGGCTCTGCTTTGCTTGCACAGGTCCTTTTTGCTTTGCCCATTAAACTGTCTTTATCTCAACCCACGACTTTTCTCACTTTTACCCCTCCGATTCTCTCCCCCATCCCACCAGGGGTAAAGTGGTGCTTGGTTAGTACCACGGGGTTAAACCATGGCATCTTCAATTTTAGTATCAGTTTTCCTGTTTCTCTTTATTCTAACCCAGGAATATTATGTGTATGTACATGTTCCTACATGGAAAAGACTTACATGAGTAAGAGTGACATTTGGTATGACTGAAGTAGTCTCTGTACTCAAAGCAGTGATTCAGCTCTTTTGTTAGTCAATCTCCTAAAAATATTCAGATTTCATTTTCAGAACCAGAATAAGTTGGTGAAATTAATTAATAGCTGTACCTGTTGGCTAATTTTGGGAAGAAGCCCTGTCTCTGTTTCATCTTTCCTTCTGGTGATATTATTAATAATCACGGATTTAATTATTGTTGAAAATCTTGCAGCCAGGTTTAACTAAGGTGTTAGCAATTATTTCCTTATATTACTGTAACTCTATGAACAGGCTCACAATCATTTTTAAAAGGACACCCAGGCACTCATCATCTTTCTTCTATTCATGATTTGTACCAGCAAGTTTTTTTGTTGTGATAAGTCAGTAATAAGGCAGAGACTGACACGTGTCAAGAGTTCTTATCAATCTTTGGCTTCTCCCACTCCAGGCTTTGGCTGCACGTTACCATGAAAATTGTTTTCCAGAACTGGTAATTATGCTTCTACAGATGATGCAATTCAAACAAAAAGCAGAACCAGGAACACAAGAAGGGCTTTGGAAGATATATTTAATTCTGAAAAAAAAAAAAAAAAAAGGTTGTTTGTTTGCTTTTGAGAAAGATTTAAGGACATTTTTTCATTAAAAATAACTCAAGTTAATATTTTCTTGGGACTTAATTCAGGATTAGTGTTTATTTATGAAATCCACTATTTTGAAGGAGCTATATTTTCCAAAAAATAATATTATCTTTTCATGGAATTAAAGCTAATAGCATATAAGTAATGAAATAAAAAGAATAGCTTTCTCATAGTCAGGTTATGTTATACCTGGGAATCCCTACTTACATTAAAATGTAAAGAAACCATGAACTCCAGAAAAAAAAAAAATTAATCAGATGCTGTGTAAAAAAATACAGAAATTAATGGGTTTTGCATATCCTAATGATCCCAATCTACACTAAGATTTTTTCCATCTATTCCTCGCATGATTTCAATTATTATAACAATAAAAATATCCCTGAACTGAACTTATAAACTGGGGAAAACTAACATATTCAACCAATATCTTATCTTATATGAATGCTAATGTGGGTTGAGCTAAACTAGGGCATTTTTGACTCAAAAAAGATAGCACGATTTGACTATGCTTTAGGATTATGATCTTTTTAAAAAATAATTTATAAATTCCTTGTTGTTGCAATGGAAATAAGAAAAAAGAAACTTAAAAATACATTTTTACAATCTCACAAGCATCCACATTAAATGAAGATTTATCAAGCCAGTATTACATAAGAAAAAAATTCACATAATTTGGTAAAAGCAATATTTTATGCACATCTTAGCATTTATGGTGAGTTTTTTCGTTCTTTCTTTTCACCCTATTTGGAACAGTCCATCTAATTTTCTGTTAGACATAGTTTTAAACAACTTGGTAAACAAAATATTGCAACATCTGGTAATTTAGGATTGAAAAAGAAATAGATTTCAGTTTGAAGTTTGCAACTATGTAAATACAATTCTGCTCATCCTAGGAGTATTCACAGCATTAATTAGGGAACACCTAAACCTTGATATTGGTATGATTTTAAGATTTTAATGGCAAGGGTTTCTCAGGTAGAATTTGTACACCAAGATTATTTATACTGTAAGTAGGAGTATTATTTAACTTTGGCTCTTCCCACACTATTTGCAGAACCCACAGAGGAACTGAACTATTCTGTATGAAAAGGAGAAAAAACCCTAAATCTGTCAAAAACCAAGTGTCATAACAAAAAAGAAAAGACAGAGTTCTTCAGTTAGAAAATTTCAGAAATTACTAGGCAGACAAAAATCTAACAGAAGCACAGATTTTCATCAGTTTATAAGAGCCAGAGATGCAGACTTCAAACAGCAACGAGCTTAACGTACTGTACATCACAAACTTCAACAGACCACACACAGCCCCCAAAAGCCCTTCAATGTTAGTTTTATTCTTCATATGTCAAGAGCTGCCATCTGTCTTAAACTGCATGCATTCTCTCATTTGGTAAAATCAAAACTGGGTAGCAAAATGTTAGAGCAGAGCCCTCCTCCCCTCTGCTTTCTCTAGCCAAAGGACCCTTAAACTCAGTAGATAGAAACCTACAAGCCCAGATGAAAAAATAAAATAATTACCATGGTTTGACAGTTTCTAGTCACACATGTGAAAAAACACTATTCTTTTCAGCTATAAGGAAAAAGAGCCAAATAAACTCTCTTCATCTCATCTACCATGCATGTGCAGAGACTGTACTTACTCTTTCCTCTTAATCTGAACTAATTAACTCCAGGTGCCCCTCTGCAGGAGTGGTGCTGGGAAGAATCACTGATTTAAGGGTTTTGACAGGTCCTGTATAGCACCACAGTATTCAAACATTTCTGTGTCTTAGTCTTAGCAGGTTATTCTTCAAAACGTTTTTGCCTGCTGAAGCACTGAAAGACACTGTTTTCACTTGTGAGACAAAAAATGGGGTAACTACTTTCTTAGAGAAAAAATATAAGATAAATCAGGTTAAATTTCAACAGAAACAAGCTTGTGGAATCTTAGGAGTGTTTGCTTTGGAAAACTACCTGTGTTAGTGTGTTAGAGGAAAAAATGAGGCACAGGAAATAAATCCCGTTACAGGTATCCAATGAATTCACACTTCCAGTTACTACATTGCTGTTCCACCACATATACAAGAGGAGTGTAGGTTGATTTATGTTATGGCAGTGCAATAGCAAGTTGCAATGTTTGAAAGTGACTCAGTGACTTAGGACTTCTTTTCCACACTTTCACTCAGAAGTTCAAGTTTTTTGGAAAACTCCTTTGAATGTATAAAAATGAATTGCTGGTGTAAATCATACATGTCTTTTTTATGTAAGTTTTTATATATGAAAATTTAAATTACATTGAATCAGCCACATAATTACAAAAGCTGAACCTACATATTTTTGTAACTGCCATTCAAAAAAAGTAGAAGCAGTGCAGTATCAATACACTATTTCTTACATTGCAAGGAAAGAAGAAACCAGTAAAACATGTACACTCATTTCTAGTCTGCAAACAGATATTCGACCTTAATCCAGATACACTTTTTAATTGAAATATTAATAAAACTCAGAATCAACCTTGGGACTGTCTAGACCATACATATAAACATTTTAAGTTTAGCCACTATCTGTAGTCTCAGACTGCAGTTTTGCTGATAGTCTAGAGCTCTAGGGACTCATGTCTGTCAAGGATCCTCCTTCTGTACAAAATTTACTCCACTTAATTTTTAGCAGCCGGAGATTAGAAAAAAGCAATTATCACTCACAGCCATGGCTGGCAGAGAACAGATTGGGGTGACATGGCCAGATGATTACGTTACTTAGAGACAAGGACAATTTTTTTCCTGACAGCATTTTAAGAACTTGCTCAGACCTAAAGAGGTGAGAAAATTATGGAAGTCAAACAAGTGCAAGCATTTCTCTAGAATTCTCAGAGCTCTGGTCCATTGTTCTGGCCTCTCATCTAACTATAGCATAGCCAAAAAAATCAGGACGGAAAAAAAAATAAACCTCACACAATTGATAAATTGACAATCTTGACAATTTGTAGGTTCTACAGCTGTCCACACCAAAGCATATGATGGGTTCCTCAGTCATTTATTTTGCATGCATTACAGTGACACATTTCAGTCTGTTTTGCAGCAAAAGGTCTCCCTAAGACAACTAAAGCAAAGTGCCAAATACAAACAAAATATAGAGGTAGGGTCATTTCTTCACCCTTAAGCTCTCATCCAACCTACAACCACTTCCCATATCTTTGAATAACTATTCTCAAATCTCATATATTGAATTATAGAAATACAGCAGCAATGAAGGAAAACTTTTGAACTTTGAAAATAGACTTGAGAAAATAGCTAAGGAAACTTTCAAACCGATAATACTCAAAATGTATTGTGAAAAGCCAAGAATACATCATTGTAAGGGGAGTTTCAGGAGAAAATCTTCTGTATAAAGGGAATCTGACAATAGAAACTTGGAAAGCTAACCTTTTAAAAAATTACCAATTTTCCCATGTCATGATGCCATGCTACAACACAAAAAGTAATAGAATATTAAAACAATCCCAGTCTCTCTAAAACAGGTCCCAAAATCTTTCCGTTACAAACCCCTGACTAAGCCAAATCAAATAATTTGTTATTTAAAAGGAAAAGTAATAAATTGGATTTTATGCCCAGAGAGCAACCTAATCAAGGTGATGTTGGATGCCGATAATGAGACTTTACCAGGAAATCTGGAGATTAGTTTATTACCTTCCTATATGTTATTTGAGTTCAGATCCTATTTATAAATGCAGGTACATTCTCTGCTAGGTCATTCCAATTACTTGGTATATAATTCGGCACCTGAATCAATTCTATCAAGTTGGAGATGATGCACTTGACGAGATCCTATTTGCTGAACAATGGTGTATAGAAGCTTCCTTAATAAAAGAAATAGAAAAAACCTGTGAGCAAGTAAGACAAAGTGGAAAGTCATTCTACAAATGCAGGCCTGTTTCCCGTGGCACAATGTGTTGCAGCCCAGCATTTGCATGGTGGAGTGTTACTTACAGGTGGAACCATTAAAATCTGATTTTCATTGTGCAGGATGACAAATGTAGTCCTCACGGGAGAAACTTCTCAGCATGATGAAATCTAATCTCTCTGGAAGGCAAAAGATTAATTCCCTGTTCATTTCATTTCTCCTCAACTTCCCCTTAACTACTACATGTTTTATAAGGGTTTCATACCTTTGTCAGCTATGACCAAATATCAAGGGGATAGAGGGGAAAGAGACAGAGTTGCCCATAATTTAAATTTTTTCTCCCTCCTATGCACAGCTGATTTCTTCTATTTCTGCTCTGTACCTCAGTGATGCCCAGCTGGTGGAACACGAAAAGGAGTACAAACTAGATCTGCCAGACTTATACCAGCTGGACCCAGTTTAGTTCTCTGATTTTTTCTCTACTGTGAGCTCATGCACATCTTCAGATCTTCCCGTGCATTTGAAATATGTGACTAAAGGCACTGTATTACAATTACCTTTTCATCGTTTCTTTGATCATTTGCTATGGCATCAGCTTTCTCCATGATGCTTTGCCTTTCCTTGGTCTCATCCCTTAAAATTACTGATGGCTTGGAATATCCTTCTGGCTGTAGCCTAATATTTGGTCCACTACAAACTTGGCAATAGTGTTACCACATTTTTTATGAAGTTTGATGTTTCCATTAAAGTTTTTTCATTATTATCCACATACACAGAGTTAAATGGCATGATTACGCTGGCATTCTGGTATAGTTTATTGCATTTCCCAAACATGATCAAATCCTGTTTTTGAACACCTGGAAGGACAAAGAGGTACAGCTTATGGATGCCAGTCAATAAAGAAGTTACTGTACTTCTAATCATTGTAACGGTGAGTCCTTCAATCTAGTCTTAAAATAGAATGCACCAAGTCTGAAAGAGGCTATAGATCAGAGGAAGTCAATCTGTGCACTATCTGTACACTAGAAAGTTGTTTCAAGCACTCAGGGAGAAAACCAATGATGATATCAGATGTATTTATACAATTTCTCTTTTTTTATTAGTTTCTTCCGCAAGCTCCTTCTGGTGATCTAATCTACTTCAGAAGCTACTCTTGACAGTGAGTGAATGGTTCATGGAAGAATCATGGCCAATGAGGGGCAGTTCTTGTTTTGTATCCTTAGAAACTTGTCCCCAGAGATGTATTTCTTTAGTTTAATGCTTTGGGATTCAATCAGTGATCTAAAGCAAAGAAATGTAGATTTGAACTTTTCCAGCTAACATGGCTCCACTGTGGAAGTCAGCCCTGTTATAAGACAATAAGAAAGACCATGTATTTCAAGAGGAATCACTTTCTTATAACAGAGAACCCTACTCTAAAATCAATGTTCACTTCAGAGCTGATTACTGCCTTTCTCCTTTAACCCACAGCTTTTGCTCATGACCTGTCTTACACCTCCCCACCCTAGCTTCCTGCTGCGATTTTAAAATGGATAAAATGTATAAAAACATATATAGAGCTCACGAACTCCAGACAGATAGGTAGCAACTTCCTTTGTGAGTTTTCTTTCACAAACATGAATTTTGAATCTGCTGATGGAGCTCCACATCTAGATGTCCTGCTGCCAGAGGCCCAGAGCACCATGCAGCCAAATCACCATTTTTCTTAGCTTGTTGCCCCTCCAATTTCTACACCATATTTCTGCTCTTGCACACCTTAGCAACATCTGTGATGGTGAGAAATGAGCATAACATGCAAGATAACTAAAAAGTTGAAAGTCAATGTAATCATACTGAAATTAATCTAAATTAAGAAGACAGAGTACAGACTCACTTTTATATCTGTAAGGAAGGATGGAGATTACACTGTGACCAGTACTTAATGCTGTCTTCATTTGCTCTTGTTCAGCATGAGTTCACATTTCAGAGAGCCCCTCTGTGTCTGTGGGAGTGTGTGCAAACTTCAGTATTGGTATTTGTAGAAACAAACAGGTGTTTGCTTGTCAAGTCAGTTATAATATCCACAATAACTAGTTTGCACAAACCAATGTGCTTGTGTGAGGTAAACAGATGGCATCATATTTTCCCTCCTGATGCAAGCACTTTTTAAAAGCTTTTGCAAATATTGCTTAAGGATAGTTAAAAGTGTCAAATGCAAACATATTTAGCACCTCTCTTCAGTTCTATATCAAGGCATGGATGCATTTGGTATTCTTCTGTCCATATCTATACGGCTCAAGATATATAATCCTTCTGATATTATGCTTGATTGTAATTGGGCAGTCTTTAATTCAGAGTGACTTTTGTCATTGATGGTAAGATTACCTCTCCATTAAAGCTTTTTATTTTAACCAAAGGTTTCTCCATATTCCAAAATTCTGCCACTGCAGCTTGGATCTTCCAAGTACACAGTAGGCAACGCTCTCACCTTGATATAGCTCATGTGCTTGAGAGGGAAGCACATGCTTACATGTTTGTAGAATACTGTGAACAAAGCCTCAGAGTTTTGCCAACACTGTGCAAATTTCATGCACTTCGATTGATTTTTCCTACAAGCCTTGGATCAAATTAAGACATCAAAAATCTAATTAATGAATAATTTCTCTGGACAGGAAATTAATTAATTTAATTACCTAAATGACAATTTAATATTACTTACTGACTTTGTCTCAGGACACAAGTCATGGTCATTTCTATTCCTTCTGCTGCCTTCATTTGATTTTCTTTGCACAAAAGGAACAAGTGTTCTGTTTAATCACCTGTAGGAGCCTCTGTCAGAACCAGCAGTGCAATATGCAGGGCCAATGTACAACACCATAAAAAATAACCAGCTGACAGATCTGGTAGGATTCACCTCACTTAATTCTAACATCCTTCATGTAAGCTAGCTTGCTAACCTTGCTTCACCCCAACAAGGAGAAAGAGGCATTGCTGGATACACAGCTCATGTTACTTGATTTACTTTTGTCTGAAAAGACGGGATATTGATTACATTGATTATAAAGAGTGACTAGACAATTAACTCCTGATGCAGACACTACTTCTCTGATCAGAAGAGCTTACTATTTAATTTGGAAGTTAGATTCAAGCCATTACTGCCAATCCACAGGCTGCCAAAGTAACAGAGGGAGATCCTACAGTGCTGATTCCTGATTCTATAGACATTGTATTTGGAAATTGTGTTTGGAAACATAAAAAATTACCAGAACAATTTTTTCCAAGACCACATTAAGAAATACAAAGCAAGACTAAAGAAGTACCATCAGGAAACAATATTTTTGCAATGCTTCATCTTCACGCTGCCTTTGATGGATGGAAAGACTTTAAAGAAAAACCAGAATCATCCTTCCATCCACTTCTCTCACAGCTCCATGAAGAAAAGCAGTACAGTCAAGGAATAATATGAAGTAAAACAGCAGAAGAATAAGCAGCTGGAGGCCCTGCAGCTGATGGCATGTCCTGGCACAGTGATCATCTGCAAAGAACAGTGCTCTATTTGCATTGCCACTTCCCCTGCCTTCCTTTAACAATAAAAGTAAAAAGGCAGGACAATTCAAGGCAGGAGGGGAAAAGGTATTTGCAAACAGAAACATTAAGAGAAATACAGCGTCTCTATGTAGTATTCAAAATGCTCAGAGTTCAATAGATAGAGAGATTCAGTGTCAAATGAAGAGTCTAAAACGGCGTGATAAAAAAAAGCAAACACCTAGACTACTGATGAATCAATTTCTTTTTAAAAATATGATTCAGATTTAATCTCTCTTTCATTGTGGGAGAAAAAAAAAATTAAAAATAAAGACATTTATATATCAGTTTAAAAAAACCATGAAAATACTGTCTGAAAGCACTATTTACTCTCTTCTTCAATAAATTTATAATTGAGCAGCCATTGACAATAATGCTATGAGCACATACTGCAGTGCTGCTTAATTTTGATGAGCCCTGTTGAGCAATCAAAGTTTTAGACACTTCATTCTCACAGTATTAGCATTCAGGACAGTAATAAAAGGGAAGTCAGAAAGAAAAACAAGGAAAGAATGAATATTAGCAGAGAGTTACTGAGGAGGACAGGAGGACAACCTCACTACAGAAGGAAACCTGCTGGCAATTTCTGTACCCAATTCAATGCTCAGGTACAAGTCATACTGGAGAGTCTTGGCATTGAGTCCTGTGTAACTGAAATCAGTATGAAACTGTATCATGAATTTTTTGTTATTCTATGTTTATTGATGGACTATTGACAAGGAGTAAAAGAAAGAAATTAAAAGAAAGAAAGAAAGAAAGAAAGAAAGAAAGACAACGTTAACAGTTTCCATTTCCAAGTTAAACCTATATACTTGCACATTTTTATAGAAACCATATTTTGTGGCATATTATTAATACAAACTTACATTTCAGTGGAGATCAAAGTCTCCTTTTCCAAATACAGATCCTTTAGATATTCCTGAAATATAGGATAATTTCATTTAGATTAAATCTACTTTTATTTAGTTTCAGGTACCCAAGTATAAAAGTAGATCATTAGCTCAGTTAGAATATATCTTCCCAGATCACATCAGAAAGCCTGACTGTGCTGAAAAGCTCTCCATGAGCTGATGACTGGTTATCTTAATTCAGGAAGCCATGAGTCCCACATGCTGAGTCCCATGAGCCTTAGGACAATGAAACTGAACATCTGTTCTGCTGCACCACAGTGTACATTTAGATGACCGACTTCTTCTATACATTTCTAAGCTAGTGGAAAACCTATTTCAGATAAATCAACAGGCACAAAGACCCTAAAACTCATATCTTTTATTCCAAATTAAATTACAGCTTGACTTCTTGCTCAATTTTTCCAATGTTATATGTTTCTTTCCCTTTTTATTGTTTAATATAGTATTTAAACCTCTCATGTTCTCCTTATCCCCACCAGTGGTTATCACTGCCATTCAGTTTGGTGATACTCTGCTTAGTTTGTCCCACTTGTATGATCAGATAAAGGAAAAAATTTCTTCATGCCTTTTCATTCTGGGTACTGACCCATAGAATGAGTCTTGTTTCTGTGTCATGATAACAAGAACATGAGTGAACAATTCCAATATACGTAATAACCAACACAATATCACAGATTTTTTTTTCTTTTTTTGATAAGAATAAGGGTAAGAAATACAGTTCATTCCAAGTTCGTATGATAAATAAAAACGTGCTAAAGTCTTTAGGCGGCCGTTTTTAAAAGATAATTAAAGTAACTCTCCATTGGTGTTATATTTGACATGTGAAAATATTTCATGTTGATCTTTCATGTGTTTCTTATTTCAACCTGTTATTATACCAAAGACCAAAATTCATGCAATACATGCAAATAATTTTTGGTTTGAGTGATTACATATGTAGGTGAGTTAGGCTACTTCCTGCCATGTCTCACATTTCAGTCATTGGACAACTGGAATCACCTTAAATGTCTTTCAAAGACACGTAAATAGGCTGTGGAGATGAAGGAGTGTAACTACTGATGTCAAAGCTGTTCTGCTTTGGATAGAGGGAACTGTAAATAATAATGTTTCCAAAAGCCTGAATAGTTTCAAAAACTTCAGTTTCACATCAAATATTCAACTACTCAAACTCATTAACTGCTAATTTGATATTAGAAACAACATAGCAAATATGGTATAAGTAGCTCCTTTTTCTTCCAGCATATGCTTCATTGTTCTGAAAACTCATAATCTCTGTAGCAAAATAAAGAAATTACTATAAAAATCCACTCAAAAAAACCCCTACACCCATCCAGATTTGCTTTCAAATTCTGTGTTAACCTGAGTTATCCTCAGTTCTTGATCAAAGAAATGTGCAAAACAGTCCTTATTCACCCTCCCAGAAATGCTATGGAGGGCACAGAATTGATGCTCTGGGAAATGTGTGAAACCCTAAATCAGAACTACAGACAATCATTCATCTGTACCATTACTTGATTCACAACTGTATAAAATTACCTGATACAAAAATTGAAAATCAGAATATTATTTGAGAGAATTTCATATAGAGTCCTATTTCTTTGTTTAAAATATATATTGATAAGCAATATTGAGAAGCAAATTCCTTTAAAGTGGAATATAACTGAAAATCAGAGTGTAGTAGCAAATTTTATGCACCTCTCAAAAAACCAAGAGTGGCAGCCAATGGCCTGTGTATAACTCTACTTCTGTTTGATGTATCTAGTTCTCAAAAGATACCCATGTAAATTATTGCTATTATGGTAACATATTCAAATTCTCTTTAGTAAAATGGGTGGATGGACATACAGTGGGAAAATTTCCCATCAATACAGCACTGATCCTCAAGAACAAAAGTTTGGAAGAGTTAACAGAGATAAGAGTACAAGAAGGGAAGGGGTCACACATATGTTACATTATTTGATCATTTTAACGTGGAGATGAGAAACCTCTACTGACAATTGTTTATTTCAGAAAGGACTAGAACAGCCAGCTTAATGCAGGACTCTTAAGTGGTTTTGCTAGTACAAATTAATCAGGCCCTTGACTTTGTGGCATTTGATGTCTACATTTAGAGGATTATGGGTGTTATTAACATTAACATCAGTTCCCTGAAAAAAAGATGAAGATACAAAGATAATATGAAATTATGCTGGAAAAACATTCTCATGGAACTCTAAATATTATGTAATGGAGAGGAGAAAAAGACTTAGAACATTTCAGGACTACAAGAGAGAAAGATTGCTTGCGAACAAATAATTACAGAATAATGATTTAATATTAGTTTCATTTTCAGGCAAGTAATAATTAGAAAAAACAGCAAAAAAGAACTGCACAAAATCAGATTCATAGGATAGTTCAGGTTAGAAGGGACCTACTGAGATCATCTGAGTCTAACTCCCCTACTCAAGCAGGGCCATCTAGAACTGGTTACCCAGAACCACGTCCAGTCGGTCTCCTGCCAATCTGCACCAGTGCTTGGTCACCCTCAGAGTAAAAATTTCTTTCTTGTGTAAACATGGAATTTCGTAATTTTTCATTGGTGCCATTGATTCTTGTCCTGTCAGTGGGCGCTGGTGAAAAGATCCTGGTTTCCTTGTTTTCATTCACTTTCACAAGGGACCACACAGATAGGTCCCCTCTTGAGCCTTCTCTTCTCCAGGTTGAACAGTCACAGCTCTCAGACTCTCCACATGAGAAAGATCCTTCAGTCTCTCAACTGTCATGTGACCCTTTGTCAGACTCACTTCAGTAAGTCCGTATCACCATGTATTGGCAATCCCAGTAAACCCAAATAAGCCCAAATATGTCTGTGCATTGCTTTCTAGAATGTTGTAGAAAAGAAGATGATACAAAATCTACTGCAAATGAGAAGGAAATCTATAAAAATATTTTGCATGTCACAAAAGTTCATTTTTTTTGTATTTATATTTGATCTCTTTCTGGTCAATGAAAGACTTAGTAGACACCAAAAGCACAGGGACACTTTCTGCAACATGCAAAAAGAGGGCAAATCAGTGAAGAAAACCAAGCAAATCATATGTTCATGACTTATTTGTTTCCTGTGGATGTAAAGCCACACTGATACCAAGGAATGCAGTGAGGCAGTGCGATAGGAGCAGTAGCTGTCAGCACAATCAAGGCATCTCGAGAAAAAAAGAAATCAAGCAACTCACAGCAACAACAATCTGTGGACACTCTGTGGGAATATTCATCAAAGTATGCTGAATGGATAATCTGGAGTGAGTATGCACAAGGTAAAAATAGGCGACAAAGCTGTTCAAACGTTACCTGACTTGTCATTTTACAGTTTCCTCACATAATATTTATTTTCTCATCATTCTGCTCTGGGTTTCTTCCATGACTGAAATGAGCAGACGTACATTTTGAGGCTCACCATATGTGCTCTGGCTCTTTTCTACGACTGCGTTGGATGCTCTTCCACTGAAACAGGAACTTAAGATGCCTGAAAGCCCAGATCTGCTTGCTTTAATTTGTCAGCATAACTCCAGATGCGCCCACAAACCACCTCCTGGATCACATTGTTCCTCAGAGTACCTGTGCCTTATTTTGGCCTTCATACCCCATCACATTAGGCTGACAGAGCCACACAGAGGTTTTACACAAATGCTGTCCTTAGGCCACCATTCACTGGAGACAACCTACCATTAGCAAATGGCTGCTTTTGATGCTCTGGTTAGGGTTAGGATTACGCTTAGGTTTAGGGCAAAGAAAACCACAGAGCCCAGAGCTCCAGGGACACTGCAACTACAAAAGGCATGCCAAGGGGAGCGTGGCACTGCAACAACATTATTCTTTCCACACCTTTCTCCTTGGCACCACCCATGTCCTGGGAACTTCAGCTTCACAAATGTCTGCTTTTAACTGCTGAGATCTGAGCACAACACGTTCTCCACACTCCTCCTCTTACTCCAGTGCAAAGTTTAGAGGTTCAAAGACACTGCCATGGGAAGTTTCACACCTTTTGCAGTATATGAGGTAAAAGCTATGGAACATATCTTCTTAAGATACATAAAAACCTAAAGTGACTTCTTTACTATTTTTAGTTCATAAATTTCTTTTCCTCTCACAATTTATAATTGATATAAGGTCATTATTTTCGTACAGGGGTTAGAGTTTAGGGAGGATAAATACAAATATTGGTATAAATTGCATAAATCAGTTCACTGATTTTTGCATTGCTTCATACCTATTGAAGAGCTATGTCGTTATTTAGCTTTCTCTCTCCCATCTACAAAAATTTTAAATTGTACTTTTAGTTATAACTTTGTCTTCCCATACTTTTCTTTCTTTTCTGTCACATATCCACAACACAATTCTTTTTCTCCTCTCTGCAAAATTTTGCAGGCAGCAAAATTATACTCTCAAGCAGCTCATCCACAAGCCACCTCACTCTGATGTTACTGCAATTTTCCATCTCATATGTTTGTTTATTTTCTCACTTGCTGGAATTTTGAATTTCTCAACCAGACACATTGGCACAATTATTTTTACCTTATTTTATGCACCCTGCTGAGTATGTCTACAGGCCACAGTCAAACGTCTGCTTCCTCAGCAGCTGATAATCTTCTAAGCTCTGTGGGACTTGTTTACTAGTCTGTGCCAAAGGGGCACAGTGTTCTTTGAGTGGCTCTCATAGAGAGCTGTTGAATTTTTTACCAAGAGGAAAATCAGCAATGAGCAGAAGCAAGGATGAATTTTCTTTCACTTAATTAACTCAGAAAACTGCATTTTCAGAAGAGATTCCCATTTACTCAAGTCTGCTATAGTGAAGACATAAACTTCATAATTATTTGGGATATTGTTTTAACTAAAGCATAAACATCCAACCAGAACCTAAGAAAATTAAAAGGGTATTTTGGTTCTTTCTTAAAATATCCCAGTTAAAATATTGGTAGATTATGGTAGATGCACAGCATAGGTACATAAAACCACCACATAGTCTAAGTAAGTGTTTAATCATGCCAAGCTTTAGTCACTCTATATCTATATTTAAAACAAAACTCTATATCTATATATTTGCTGTTGAATCAGACCATGGCTTTTTTTATCTTAAGCAATGATCTGCCCTATGGCATAATTAAGATGAAACAAATAGGATTTTACCCTCTGCACTGTCTTGTGCACAGGAGACATCTTGTCCCACTAGACAGCCAAACCTAATTTTATTTGATGTACTTACCTGTCCATTTCTGACTCAGCCTCTGTATGCTGGACAAGTCACTTTACTTCTGCTTTTCCTGGGAGGCAGTAATAACAATAATACTGACTTCCACTGCCAATTGCTTTGAGATTTAATGATAGAAACAAAAGAGAGAAAACAGGAATTATCACAATAAGATGATAATTATTCAATTGTTCACCCATCAATAAAACTTAAATCAAAAGGTAGTGCAATAACCCTAGAACAGTATGAAAATTCAGCTTTTGAAGACTGCTCTGCTGTGCCTTGCCAAACAATACACAGTGGTTCCCAACACTCATTTTTCAAGAAGAAATTATTACTTGTCACCTGGAGGTACAGCAATTATCAGCAATGTTACTGATAAGCAATAACTTACAGTAGATAATTAAAGTCTTTCTTTTGTGAAAATTGAGCATTTGTTTTAATATATTTGATTATTTTCAGCATGCTCAGATTTTCCTTTTCTGACAAGTGGAATAGCTATTAACTTCTTCCATTAAACTATCAAGGGACTGGATAAACTCCATGCAAAATTTAACACAACCAAATTTCAGTGAAAGGCTCTAACAGCATCCCTCTGAGCTGCATTGCCTCATGGGGGCAAATGGAGGAATGACACACTTCAGGATTATCACCTTAAAGTTCCCGATGTCACAAGATTTTTTTAGTCTTTCTATGAAAGTCTTACTAAACATAATCCTTAGAAAATCCTTCTGGTATTGGCATCATCCCTTCCACAGCTTGCATTACTTGAGATAGAAAGATTAAAAATTATGTGTGCTCAATAACAGGAGTCAGCATCAGATTTTGCAGTTCTTCCTAATGCCAAAGCAGGTACAGTAGGACACCCGTACCAGATACCAGGGTATCTTTCCCCCACCCCTCACAAAAAAATAAACAGGCCCCTCATTGATATTCACCTATTCAGTCTCATACCTTTGGTGAGAACAGTTTCAGGAATAAGGTGTAAATTAGGTATTTGGTTTCTGATTAAGAGAAACATTTTCTCTGTAATTTTGAGTGTTGTTAATTGCCTAGTCAAATGCTGAAATACAAAAAGCGGTCATTGTTATAACTGTCACGTGACATATTACTGTATTTTTATCTTGACAGTGTTACAGCACAAAACAAATTGATACTGGGGTTTGTTTATGTTCATTTGGGAAACAAATAGAATGGGTTTTTTTCTTGTATTTAAACAATATCTTCTACAGTAGCAGGAGTCTGGGAAAATTAAAAAAATATATGTACCAAGAGAAATTATGTGACTGCTTTTCTCCTAGGGGCCTCTCCTGAAGCCCCCACAATAACAAAGGCAGGAATACCAGGGGGTAAACAGTCAGCCAGAATTTGACATGAAAAATACAATACATGCATCAGCTTCAAGAAGGATGAAAGGAATTATGGCTTGGGTACTAGGCCAAATTTGAGGTATCTTTCTCAGTTGACTGCCAGATTTCCTCTGTCATATGTTATAGACTCACCAGATGAAACAAATTGTTAAATAAGGGTTGAAAAAACTTTCTAATATTCAATGATGATTGCTCTTTCATCTTTATATAACATACAGCTCAAGTACTAGAATGAACAGTGTAATATAGGAAGCTACAGCAGAAGTGATAGATGCAGTCATTAGATTAGAAATGGGGAAAGTTGTCTTCTGCAGATTGAATATCTAAGAATTCAAGGAAATAGGCAAAGTAAAACAAGAATCTATAATAGAACAAAGATAGAATGAGGCAATAAGGATTCATTAATTAAATTTTTAAAATATTGATGTTGTTCTTTTCCATTTGACATATTCCCTGGCTTTTAAAATTATTATTCCTATCATTGGATAATATTAGTAAAAAGCTGCATACTTTGGTTTGATCTGAATATATTGTCATTAAGATTTAACAGCCTAATGAAATAAGAATAAATAAAAAAATTTCAGTGCTAAATGATATCTTATATGTAATATTGCTATATCACAATATGTTTTGTGGGCTGTCTATGTAGCTACATAAAGTACTATTCTTACACAGAATGCAGATAAACTCATTTAATAATTAAAATTACTAATTGCTCCATAGCTTCATGAGTTGGGCCATGTGGGAGATATTAAAATGTTTTCCTCTAGGGAACTTATATTTCATAAGGAAAATAGAAATACATTTGAGGGCACATTCTAATCCAGTGTACAAAACTAGAGATACAGCTATACAATTCAGAAATCCCACATTTTAAGTGAGCATATTCTAAAAATTTGTTTAGAAAATTTATTTTGTTTGATGAAATTTTAGCATCCCTGACTCTGACATGAAGTTGTATAAAGAAATAATAGAAATCCTTTTTCCACTGGTTTATCATTTCTTTAAGACAGCTAAGCATAAATTCTTGTGGAAATTCTCTGCATTAACAAATCCAATTATCCATTGTGCACACAGACTTCAACCCTTAAATTAGTTAAGGACTGTTAACTTGCATTTCTTTACATTCACAAACAGCACTCACTAGTATTGTCAAACATAATAACTTAAATAAATATATCACTACTTATAAATTTCCATGCCAAAAATATATATCATGACTAATATCACAACTCATAAAATTAGGGAGTAGCTCCAGGAAAGCTTTACACAATTCACTGGCCCATTAAAACATTTTAGTTATTGAGAAGTTTGGCATGCACAGGGCACAGGCAGTGCAATGGCCTTTAGATTTCCAAAAAGAATGGCAGCGCTCATTACTGGTGATCACAAACTCAAAGTGATGGATGAATTCATCAGTGGGTTCTGATGGGCAGGTTGTGTAAGCTCTTCAGAGAGGAATTTCTGAAACACTAAACTCCTTTTATCATGGTTCTTAAGGTTATGCTGAAAATCACCTACACACTTAATATTTGTGTCTTTAGGAAGGACGTACACCCCTAAATGACCTAAACCACTCATTCACAACAACAATTGAGAGCAATTATTGTTGGAATGATCAGTGCATCATTTTTCTTTTCTTTGTTCTTCAAGTCCAGATTAACTTTGGGAAAATAAAATCTCCAAAACCATGTTTAAAAATTGCAAGCAAAATACGTACCTCTGTAGTATTTTCTTTCTTGATATGTTTTCTGTAAAATATTAATATATTTTTGCATTTCAACCACTAATATCTAAATTACAATGAGAAAAAAATATGTGAAGCCAATGTTTTGTGCCAAGACAGCACATTCAGGTCTCTAAAAAGCTAAATGAGTTTAAGTAAATTCTTTTTTTCTCTGAACTGGAACCTTTTCCTACTGTGTTTGAATCAAATGCCTTAATGCACCAAGGCCCACAGAACAACTGTATGTCTGTGTCTGGAAACTTCTGTTACATCCGGTTTAATGGATCTTTGAGGGTGGGATGCCAATTGCAATTGCACTTTCTGTGGAGCAGGAGGTGTAACTCATGAAAATTCTTTTCCTGATGTGAAAGTGGATTTCACTTTTGTCTCTGGTGTGCTTGTAAATTAAAAAGATGGGTGAATCTTCTCAACATTGCTAACCTTCTCGGATTTAACTTCTATAAAGATCCAAACAAGGCTCCATATCCCTTCTCATTTCAGATGCAAGGGTCTGAATTGAAAATAAAGCACATTAGAAATTTTTGTCTCAAGATCAAAAAGGTTCTGCATATTAAGTTATTAAATCCAAAAAATTCCTTTAACAGAAAAAAAGAAACAAAACAAAACCCCCATATTCTATGTTGCATGTTATGACCAATCCCTGATCTTCACAGTATCCGGCATGGAAAAACCTACAGTCAGAATACCAAGTGTTCCCATTCAAATGAGTATAAGCACAACCCAGTCAGCATTTCCAGTCTGATTGTCCAGAGCTATGGTCTCTGGCAAACTCTGACCAATGACCAGGGCTCTTGTTCAGCTCATAAAACTCTGCAGTGCACTTGCTTTAGATCCTGTAATCAATGCCTACACAGTCTGTGCCCACACACACATTTGCATACTCTTCATCAAAGTATCAAGTCATCTTTTAGTAGTTATTCCTTGGCTTTCTGGATTCCTCATCAAGGCTTCTTTTAGACAAATAGACTAGAAAACAGGGAAGCACAAACCTAGCCATGCTAAGCCAGGCTTAACCATGGAATATGCTGCATCCTTGTCTTTTAAAAGCATTGCAGGATTGGGGTGATAATCTCTTCTCCTGCTGAGAAAAGCAGTCCTTTCTTTCTTCCACGCAGGCAAGCTGAATACTTACAGCAGCTCAAACTACTGCTGAGGAGACAATCCGCTGTTATGAGGCACTGGACCAGCAGTTCTGAGGCAGTAAAAGATGATGGTCCTTAACTGCTGTATCATCTTTGCCAGTCTTCCAGAGTTTCCACAGGCCTTCCACAGGCCTTCCAGAGTTTGTCACAAACCTTCTGTGGAATATATCATAACAGGTTTGCCTGGGAAAGCTTAGACACACACTGAGCACTTACCACAAAAAGAACAAGTGTACCCCATGTGTCACAGCCACCTTCCACCATTCCACCTTCAGTTTACAAATAAAACTAAGCTGCTGATCATTAACAGTCCCTGACGTTACCATGATATTTTTCTTCATTATTTTATCACTGGTATTCAAGCCTGATTCTGGACAGGTTATTACTGTTTTCTACCTTCTCATACTCCTTGTTATCCTTAAACTGGATGGGACATTTTCTCTCACATCCCATTCTAAACTGATAAATATTTCTAAGCAAGTTTCCATTTCCCTACTTTTAACTAACCTAAGTAATTGCTGCAATTATTTGACCTACTTGCAATTTTTATACTAAAACTGGTGCAGTTAGTGCTACTGTTCTTTCCTATATATTCATTCTATCTACTAACACCTATAAAAGCTCAAATCAACATATCTCATATCCACACTTAATATAACTAAAGAAATAGCTTTCTAAAAAACCTGCCCCAGATGAAAATGTATTAAATGAATAATGCAAAGCAAAGGCATGTGATACCAATTGGATAATGTAATCTTAATCTTACTTATCTCACAGCAATCATGGCATTGATGATTTACAATAAGGGACACAGCAGGAGGTACTTTCATAAAACTGTAGGGATTATAGCTGAACATAAACAAAACAATCCATGAAACTGGAAATAGCGTTAAGGTTATCCTTTTTCCATACATATGAATGAATTTATCAAAGAAAGAAAAGGCTCAGTTATTTTATCTCATTGGCTTCTTATCACTTGTCACAAATGATAACTACTCTACACTCTCTCAGTATATTACCCCTTCGCTCTCAATCTGTGATTTTTCGATATGACAAGATTCTGCTTTCAGCAAAACACACTCAAACTATGCAATGGAAGGATACAGATTATTTGTGCACCGACTTGGATGTTAAAAGCCAGCCTCCAAAAACATAACAGTGACACCTGTCCAAGTTCCATAGCCTGCTTTCTCATCTGATTTTTCCTGAGAAAATGTTGGTTATATAGTTCAGAAAATCTGTGGATAAAACAATGCATCTCTACTGCAGACAGACCTCCTGAGACTATGGGATTTTCACCAGAAATAAAGGAACACCAGTGATAGCGAAACTAAAATTTGCATAGCTCTCTATGACCACAGATTTTTATCACAAATAGAAATAAAACCAACTTTTTTAATGGCTCCTGGACCCTCAAGGCTTTGACTCTAAAAATTCTCATTTTCCTTCTACAACTCTATCTTCTCAAATCCCCATACTTTATCCTCCAAAAGTGTCCATCTTTACAATGCTTTTTCTTCTGAAGATTACAGGTATTCAGCCTTAGATGCCTTTTAACAAGTGGCCACACTCTACAAGGCAACTTCTTTGAGAGATTAAGGTGGATTCACAGTTCCTCTGCAACCTTTCTATTCCAGAGGATTCAGCAAGCTTTAATCCCCTAGTTCATGTTCTAAGCATAAAGGTCCAGTGTAAATTTATGATCTACAGACACTTTCACCAGATCAGCACCCTCATGATTTAAAACTCTGTATCTGGGACTCCTTCCTTAAATTTCATCAAGAGGGAATTAAAATGATGGAGTATCTTTCAGCTACAGCCATATAATCAAAACAAAAATAGTTATTCACTAAATCTATTTGCTGATGTGACTAATGGGAATCATTGATCTAGCAAGTTAATTACAGCTTTGATTTAACCATATTTTTGTTCTTTTTGTAATAGATGTAATAGTAAAAACTCAATAATAAATTATGCATATAAATAACTTTGATTTCATTAGAAAGTTGAGCAAGCAATGTAAGAAAAGAAAAAATACACAAATGGACAAGGGAGTGGATCCCCAATCATCTGCATCATGTCACGGTTAGACAGCACTGCCTTTGCTCCAGTTCACTCCAGCTAGACCTTTTCAAGGCAGCTCTTCTACAGGGGAGAAAAGTCCTGAGATATTCAGACATGATCCAGTCATTTGCGTTCATACTGAGTAGTAATGGCCCCCTCTTGGCCCTCCTTTACTTAGTAGCATGAACACAGGATGCACAAAACCTGACAGCTCCAGAGATTTCGGGAGAGCAGCCTACACACTGCAAAACTCTACTTCCAAGTGAAAACCAGTCCATTCATGTAACTACATAGGACTACATCAAATTCTTATAGACTATTATGACAATTAAAAAGCTGTAAATATATTCAGCCCAGCATGTTAGTAAGTTTTTTTAAACAGGTTTCTGAATCTCTTTGAGAAGAATATGGTCTGAATGCAGTCCTGCAACACGCAAGATTTAACAGCTATCAAAGGCCAGATAGACCTGAGATACTTTCACTTAAATTGAAAACTGAAATTATGAAGAGTCATGACATAAATTGTATGGAATTTACAGTGCTCAGTAATATAAATAGTGGTCTTTTAAAAATGACAGAGTGAATTTGAGAATCCACAGCACTACCACTACCCTAAAACTGTAAGTTTCATGAGTGAAATGGCCATAACAGGATATGCCATCAGCTTAACCTAACAGCATTCTTAACGAATAAGTTTCTGACTTCAGTAAACATCAGGTCTCTTGCTGGATTTTACCTTACTTGTGCTACAATGAAAACTTGGTTGACGATCCAAGGCTGTCAAGAACAGATAACATCAGTGATAGGAATCAAATTACTCTAATCCAAATACTAATATCCAGTACTGGAGCTGAAGAGCCATTCGACTCCTATTAGCCTGAGACTTTTGAGTAGCACTTGACCAAAGTCACTGCTAGATTCATCGCTGCTTAAAAAATAATATTTACCTTGAAATTTACATTGTTACTCCTTTTGCTTCTACATCCATTTCTCTCTTTTATGGATGCGTTTCATGACATCATTTATTCTAATGAGTGAGCTGTACCAGTTATGCTTCAGTTTAGACGGAATCATGCCACTTCTAGTGGCTCAGTATCTACACCAGGTACAGGAATATGAGACAAATCCTACAAATTTACTGCCATAGTAGTTGCACTGACTGTATTAGTTTGTAATGTGGATAACATAGCTGTGAGCTGTGACACGCTCAGTGCAGCTACACCAGCTGTATGTCATCATATATAAGTTCTGAAAATTATCAGGGCTATACAATGTTATTTTACCTTAAGAGTGTCCCTGAGAGATACAAGAGGACTTTAAAAACCAGGAGTTCCATTCCGTCATTCTATCTTTTTAAGTTAGAGTATCCCAAAACTTTTGTGTCATACTTAGTCCAGACAAGGCTGAACATTTCAGTTCCTGTTTCACATAAAAGTCTTACACATATTGACAGTCCTTGCAATTCTTTCCTCATTTTGAAATAGGCACTGGCATTCACTGTTTCTTAAGTCCATCAGGAGACTGATAATATACATTCCTCCTATTTCTACTCTTCCTATCGCACAACACCAAATGTCACTGTTATGACTTTTTTCCCCTCTGTGCTAGAGAAGACAGTCTGTCAAATATAGATTTTGCTTATGTGGGAGGGTTTTTCCCAACAGTAGTTTTCCTGACACAGTTCTGAATTTGTAATTTAAATACTTACATATATTTTGCACATAAAGTGTGGATTGGATGGATAGATTAGACAAAATACAGGCAAACCAAGAAAAGGACATATAAACCAAGAAAGGAACACCGTAATCAAGTGGTACTGAAACTTACCTGTGATTACTGGGTGCATTTTCCATCTTCATTTTACTGGAGGTCATGAAATGAAAATGCTAACAAATAGGTATTGCACACATTGAAGATTTTTCTGGTTCTGTTTCAGCAATTTATGATAAGGGTGCATTGTCCCCTCCAAGAGGGGACAAGCTGAAGAAATTATGCTTTTGACAAATATTATCCCCAAATTAAAGGCAGAATTTTATGCTGAAAACAGCATAAAGCAGATTTGTTTTCAGAGTACTCCCTAAAATTATCTCTCTTTCTTAAATTTTGTTAACAGGTGTAATGCACATCAAGAGTTTTGAAGGGAGAGAAAAAATAAACAAATAAAATGGGTAAATGGAATTAATAAAATCACATAAATGAACATAAAATAAAACATATTTATAAAATGAAAAAAAAACAGAAGGAATAAAACCAGCTTTAAAACTATCTCTTAAAACTCTCAGGTGCTAAACCAAGACCTCCCAAAGAGGAAATATAAAGCCAGTTGAGGTCATACAAATTACTTGTGAAGTCATGAACTTGATGGAAATTCTATCACAGAAGAGGCTCTTGCAATCAAACCTGGCAACCAACAGCTGCCAAAGAAGCCTGGTTCTCAGGCTAACAAAGAACTGCACTTAAAATCATAATCTCAACTACAGTGATAAATAAAGACTTGTGCACTGCAGATAAAAATAGAGAGTTTATGTGCAAAAGCCGTATAAAACCAGAATGCCTGGATAAAAAACAAAAAAAAGAAATGTTTGTACTCAAAACTTCAAATATTAACTTGAATATCACTAATGAGTCACCGTTTCATTGAAAAGGCAGTAAACTTCAGTTTAGAGACACCGTTTCAAAGACCCAGGGGGCTGAACCCAATGGAAACTAGAACCTGTTCCTGAACATAAGTTTAGTGCAAGGTAAATACCATTTTAAAGCACAGCATCTCCTTATAATCATGTCTGTAATGCAGAATTATTTTCTTATTCTGAATGGGTTAAGTGAATATTATTATATGATTCTCAACCACATAAGACAAGTGAATACACATATTTTAAGTTTTAATGATTTTAAATTATTTCATGTTTTGAAACAAATCTATTGGTCTATTTTGAATTAAAATGCCTTTCAAACTTTGCCTGTGAAAAGACCTGAATCATTTGTTATTTCTGATTCTGCTTCCTGACGACAGTTTCCAGTCATATTATTTCCTATTCATATAATTAAAGCCAAACTGGGCCTGTATTATCTCTGACTTTCACTTACGCTTTGATAAGCTTTTACCTATATTTATTAAAGCTTTTTTAAGGACTATAAAATGAATTAAGGCTTGGTGACAGACCTCAGAAATAAGGTCAGGAGACTGGAAATAAGGTCACCTGTGAATACGTTCAAAAATGCTGCTGTGGGAAAAGAAGAGTTCTTTAGATTGGCAGGAAGTGTAAAGAGCATCCTCAAATCGGCCTTGCGTACATGTGTTATTTAGCTCAGATACTAATAGCAATTCCATAATAAAGGAACCTTCTATCCCTGCCCAGGTGAATAAAGAGAGAGCTTTACTGGCACAAGATTTCTACTCAGATATCTTTTAAAGACACTTTGTGAACCACAACACCATAGCATGAACTCAGTACTAATTAGCAGTTAAACTCACTTAGACAAGAAAAACTTCCATCTCAAGCCCAGGAATTTAGCTTTGGCAATGAAAATTTTGCTTAAGGATCTCAGATATTTTAGTTCTGTGCTTGGGTGTCATGTGAACTGTATGGTTCAGCACAGGTACTAATAGCAGAGGATGATACGGAGAGGATTTTCTGGAAGAATGCGATACAAAGAAAATCTTTGTTGAACTCCCAGAGGACAACAGCACAAACTAGTTTTCCTAGTCTGTTGCTATATAATTTTGAAATCATTAAGTCTAAATGAAATGTGGGAAATTGGAGGATTGGGCCCAACATAACTTGCTGAGGCAATTTTCCTCATGGACGTATCAAAATTGTAGAGTTGATATACTTGTTGAAACGAAACTTTAAGTGGGTTTCATGAGAAAAGAGAGGGGAAGGGATAATGGAAAGGAGAGTTTGTCTCTATACACGCAAGTGTGCCTGTGAAGAATCATCTGGTATCTTCCTGACAATCCTGTTATGCTTCCTTTTTCATTTGTTACACGACTGTCACACTCCACACTCAATTTGTATGTTATTTCTTTTCCTTGTCTCCCCTCTTCCTCCCCACTACCTCAATTCTCTCTACTTAAATTTTAAACTTGAACAATCAGCAATCCAAGCAGTCAAAGTAAGAAGTTCTATGCTGGATCAAAAGGAAAAAAAAAAAAAAAAAAAAAAAAAAAAAAAGCTGTCTCTGCCAGTCCCCCAGTTGTTAATACTAACAGAACAACTTAAGCCCTGAAGCATAATGTTGGACATCTTTTCAAAATAAGGGCTGTAATATTCTTTCACAGAGATTGGTATTCCTTCTGCCTACCAATATGTCCCTTCCTTTAAAAAAATTGTTAGTATCTTGATGTGTGACACTGAATTCGAGTCTTATGCACATGAAGGAAAATGACGGGATGGGGGAGAATTTAATCATTTTACGCAGAAAATCTTTTGATTTATTTCAGTCTCAGTTTGCTCTTGTGTTGCTCTGTTTGCCCTATCAGCACAATATGCCAGATTTAATAAAGTCCATTCATGCTTCACTGTCATTTTTATTTAAAGACTATTAAAGCACTGATATTTAGAAATTTCAATTTAGTTAAAGGTGAAGGTTTGGGTTTCTTAAGCATCCTCAGATGCTTCAGCAGAAATGTTAAAGTATCAAAGGGTGGCTAAATCTCAGTTTTTGGATTACTGGTCTTAATCTGAATTTTTGACACCTGGCATTTCACTCAACTCCCTAAAAAACGTGCTTCAGAAGTGATATTGCTGTAAAGATCACGACACAAGCTAATTAGCACCAACATATGAAGTGTTGATTTCTCACCACAAGTGAAACCTGCTATAAGAAGAAAAATAAAATAACTGATAAATGTTGGTGATTAGCATTTGTAATCTTTGTTTTCATGGTACACACAAAAAATATGGAAGGAGGTTTGCACAGACAGCCCATCTGAAAATACCTGCACCTGTACGGTGGGGGAGGGAGGAAACACGAGGATGGAGGAGCCACATGGATTCTTCACTTTCATTGCTTTCAACTAAGTGCTTTCTGTCATGAGTTCCATAGGCCGAATCAGAAGGCATGGCAGGTTCAGGTTATATGACAGTCCAGATGAACATATGGACTTCTAATAAGGAGAAAGAACCCTGTCAGTCTCTGTAGTGGAAGGCTTTGAGTGTGTTTTCCGTGGTTGGAACAGCAGCCACAAAGGAAGTTACACAATTACCAGGTAAGCCCGGCTGACGGATGCCGTATTGATGCCTCCAGAGATGCTAACCATGAAATCCTCACTCGGTTGCCTCCCACAGTCAAAAAATTTTGAAAGCCTTGAATTGTTGTAGCCCAATCCTTACGCTAAACATCTATACTTTGGAGAACAAAGGACTGGAGAAATAAATCACATTCTTAGTCTAAATTAACCAACTACACTCTTCTGTATTCAATGAGAGATGGACACTGAAAAAAAGTAATTCATCTCATCTATGTTAAGGTGGCATGAATAGCTCTCTGGAGATAGCTATTTCTCTCCACTAACTACAGAGTGAGCCTGGATGACTGCTTTAGATTAGAGCTGTATCTTTTTTGATGGCTGAAATAAAGGAAGATGAATCTAGGCAAAAATTACTAGAACTTCTAGAAGCCCATTTATTTTTCTTTCATCTCAGGTTGCCTGCAATCACTGGGAGCCATACAGATGAGTACATTTTCTCTGCTCATTAAAGTTAATTCAGTAACATTCCTTACATAGCATAATATAAATTTCTTCAAAAATGCCATATGCTGTTCAACTCAAATTCTTACTAACCCTTCAATTCTGTTTAATTTTTGAAATCTATTATTTTAACTCTACTTCATAAATTATGCAGTATTTCAGTTTATTTTAATAGTCTGAGCAGAGGTCTGTAGGATCTAAAATCTCTGTTCGTTAATTCTCTGTCACTTTTCCACTTTATCTTTTTATTCCTAATGGCTATTTAAAAGACAAATCTATAGGAACTATCATATTTTAGAGCTAGCATCTATAAATTAGTAAAAAAATGTTATTTTAATTCAACAGAAAGACTTCAGCAGATTTAGATTTGCTTTTTTGTGCTGGAATAACTTTTAGGCTTAGTTTTGTATATAACTTGCCTAGGCCTGTGCTTCTTTCTTTGACATAAAATGATGTAAAAATCTCTTTCCAGCTTGCAGAGGATAATTTGCATTCAAAGACACATGGATAGGAATCAATCCACATTATTTCTGCTTAATTATCTCTCTTTCCCTCTTCAGAGCAAATGCAAAGGAGAGGTTAACGCGTCCCCGTCCCGCAGGCTGGTGGCTAGCTCGCCCAGGGACAGCCGAGACCGACGNGAACAACCACTTAGGGAAAAGGTTTAGAGGGCGGTTTCCTCTAAGTCCCAGTGGACTCTTCTGGGCTCTTCAGGTCCCGGCTTTGGGCCGGCAGTCCAATAAGAGGCCACCGCAACAAGAGGTGAAGAATGAGTTGGACTTTGGCTGTGCCTTTTGCAGAGCACTCTGAGCTACTGAACTGATGCCAGCCAGAAGCCGGCAGACCCTGGAGTGACTGAAGCCGGACAGAATTTGGATCAACATTATTCCAGGAGAACACTTTTGTAGAAGACAACACAGAACAAGTAATAATAAACAAAATCAATGTTCCATTCATCAAATCCGAAATTATCAGCAGAGTCTTTCTGCTTGGGGGAGACATATTGCTACCTAGGTGATGACACAGCGATAATAAATAGTATAAAACCAGGAAAATGGAAAGAACTTCTTGTCCAGAAAAGGGCAACAAAGCTGGTGAAGAGGCTGGAGCTCCTCTTATGAGGAGCAACTGAGGGAGCTGGGGGTGTTTCATCTGGAGAAAAGGAGTCTCGGGGGGACCTTATCACTCTCTGTAACTCCCTGAAAGGAGGCTGTAGCCACATGCGGGTTGGTCTCTTCTCCCAGGTAACAAGTAACAAAACAAGAGAAAATGGCCTTAGGTTGCGCCAGGGGAAGTTTAGATTGGATATCGAGAAAAAATTCTACACAAAAAGGATGTTCCAGCACCAGAACAGGCTGCCCATGGAAGTGATAGAGCCACCATTCCTGGAAGTGTTTGAAAAGCCTCTAGTCGTTCCATTTGGGGACACAGTTTTATGGTGAACACTGTGACTTTGGGCTAAAGGTTGTACTCTATGATATTAGAGGTCTTTTCTAACATTAAAAATTCTATGATTCTATGAACAGTTTGCCACATGTCTTGAAAATAACCTGTTTAAACTCCTCTTTGAGCACAAAAGAAAGGTGCTTTTTTCTCGGCCAACAAGCCACATTTGTGGTTCTCCCAAGCACAATGAGTGGCAACTGCAGGGCACAGAGGAAGGCTGGGCATTAACTGGTTTGCCTAATGATGCTCTACTTCTTCCCACCTCATGCTGCTTTAGTCAGGACTAGATATAGCCAGGACTAGATTTAGTCAGGACTACTTTCGTGCCTGCTTTACCACATGGATGCTGGCTGACTTGCACCCTGAGGGCTGAGGTGGAATCCTCTCCCTGGGTGGCCTGAGGTGGGGGACATTTGGGGGCTGCTCCTGAGGACCCTGAGAATGGGGTGGCCACTGGCAGGGCAGGGTGTCCAGCTGCTGTATGGGGTCAGCACACACAGTGTGCAGGACTGAACTGGACATGGCTCAGAGCAACCCAGCCACTCCAGGTCTTGCTGAGCAGGAGGTGAGTTTAAATGGCCTCTGGGGGTCCCTTTTCACCCAAATCAATCAATTTCAATCAAATCATGATTCAGCAACAGTATTGTCACTGAATGTTGATAAACAGTCTGGGGCACTGCTCAACAGCAAAGCAAAAAAGGTGGAGCTACAGTGTTAGTGTGATCCTTGGACACAAACTCAGGCAAAGCTCGTGGCATGAGGTGATGCAGTGGCACAGTGCGTAATAATACACACTTGATGAGTGTTAGTAATTAGATGCAAGTCTAAGGGAGCCTAATTCACATGTTAAGCTACTTGTAAGAGTCTTCTTAAGCTTTTACCTGAGTGCAGACTACAACAGAGAGCTGAGTAGGCTGGAGCCGCTGCCTTGGCTTGCTGTTCACTGAGCCTGTCAGCACTCAGTGACACCTCTACGTGGGCAGGGAACTGAGCAAGAAATAGTACACGAGAGGCAGTGTGAATGGGAAAGAAGGAGGACCTATAAAATAAGAAAGTCTTTGATACTTGAAAGCAAAATTCAATGCTTTATCATTAGTTTTATAATATATTCAAGCATAAATCTATTATTAATTTGATTATCCGTGGGACTTCTGTAAATATGAATCATTACTTCACAAGTTAATATTTGAAAGACATTTCATTGAATTGAAATGATTGGGGGTTTTTTTTGTTTTTACTGTTGAGAATTTGTCAAAGATATTAGAAGGAAGTGGTATTTGGAGTAAGACTCCTGCTGCTTACTGTGTGCAGGGATCTGCCAGAACCCCTCAGAAGGGGTGTCGTGTTCCCACTAGGCAGCTCCCACCTTTAGGAGTTACCCAGTCTGTGTACAGAAAGCTTCAAGGCCTTTCACATTACATTTAATTGTTCTAACTGAACCCTACAAACCAGGTCAGACCCCACGCAGGTACATACATATATGTGAGGTGCCTGAGAGGACAGAGAAGGTTTCTGACTTCCTGTGGGCCACTTCAGCAGTTAAGATATGTTTATACTGGTGGTTTGGGTGGTTAACATCTCCCCCATAATTCTGGCAAGTGCTGCACTAACAGCCTCACTATCTCAAGCCCACCAGTTTCTTTACCTTTTTTTTCTTCCTGATAGAAAGAGAGCAATTGCTCATAAGTTTTATGCTATTATGGATGGTTCTGCAGGAGTGTTTATCTAGAAATCACCCCATCCAGGGGTCAGCTGACATTGGTGATGAAGCAGGTGCACTACATGACCAAATATGCTTTGGCAAGAGAAAGCAACATTTCATCTAAAATTGTGATTCTGCATCAAAACCAGCAATCTTAACTGCAGTTTCACCAGGGGGAAAATCAACAAGGTTTGTAAAGGCAGCAAAAATCTTCAGTCTTCTTAAAGAAGATGTTCCAGATGAAAAAAAATATCTTATTTCAGTCTGTACTCTGGTTTTACTCAACCTGTAGAGTGCCTGCCTCCCTTATAATGGATTTTTGGACTGAAGAGGCCTTAGTACTCCGATCTGCATGCATTGCTCTACTGTATTACAGTTTCATGAATTCCGTGCAATACCTTTCAGTTTGGTAACTTCTCAAAAAAGAGGTTAATTCTATAATTCTAAATCTTTAATGGATAGCTTCTAAAAGAGAACGTATTTTTCAGGAAGGAAACTTAGCAATGACAACTACTTGACCTAGTGAATGCAGAATTATTTAATCCTGACTTCAGATTGGAAGAGTTTAAGCTGTTCCTTCCATTCTGCTTGTCAACAATTGGCACAAATTTCACAGATTTCCATTAGCACTAATTAGAATTAATTTGCTTTGTAGTACGTGACAATTTTGTCACTTCTTTAAACTTTCCAGAGTTTTGCAGTTATCAGAATAAAAAATTTGGAACTATGTGACCCCAAAAGTTGGCAACAATTATTTGATGCCAGCAAATGTCTATTCCAAATGGCATCTGTTTCCCTTTGAGATTAAAAAGGATTTTTATTTACATTTCCCATTCTATTCTTGCATATAAGTCTGAAGAAAACCTATTATAGCATAGAAGTAAATCAGATGAAATTTAGATGCACCTGTGCTTTCACAATTATATAAATATGTCTGAAAATTCTTCATGGTTCCCATTGCTGTGTTAACTCAGCTTTGTGTCCCTAGAAATGGATTAAATTAGATCAAATCAGTAGTCTGGCTTTCCTTTTGATATGTTGCAGAGGCAAAACACAAAGCGATGAGCTTACGGTGATTCCATCAAGAAGGTAGTTCCATTCTGATGAGTCTGCAACAGCAATTGACTCAGAATTAAGTCTCTCAATGCTCAAATCCCCTACCAGTGGAAATGAAGAGTAGGGTGCTCCTGCATGGCTAAAAGGTAATTTTAAATACTTCAAAAATAGAAAATATGAATGAACAAATGATTATTCAACTGGGACAACATCCAAATACCCAGCAATACCATGCTCTGGACATGTATTAAAAACATGGGTCTTCACAGTCCATTACTTGCTTCCATTAATTTACCTATGAGAAGTTTTAATTAATTTCCAGAGGCGTTGCAAATGCTATTACCTTCTCCCTGTAGAAATACCCATCTATCCCGACTGTTTTGAAATCTAAGAGTAGATAGAAATTCCACTAATCCTGCATGAATAGCTGAATCTCAGATACTCTTTTATGAAGAATGACTTGACACAATGAAATCCTACTAATAATTAAATTTAGCATGCAATTAAAAATAGGAAGAATTTAACATACATATTTTAAAGTTGTGATGTTATCTCCAAGGATCTATCCATGTAGCTGTTCCAGCAGTTTCTTGTATACCATAAACTAGTGCAAAGCACTGCAGATAAGTGAGGCCCCACTTTGTAAATAATGAGTGTCATGTTACAATTTTTCGTAGCTCCATGACATATCAGCAATGCAATAGGCTGAGTAATGGAGGAAGAAAGAGTATGAACTGAGAGATTTAGAGATGCTACTAACTAAACCCAGAGTATCAAAGATATCGGGTGGCAGAGCTCAAATTTTTTATTGCCCTTTTCTTGACAGAAAACTGCCCTTAGAACTGGACCGTTCGTGTGATAGCATCAGATATTTTAATTCCGTTTTTCTTATGAAAATGTAGCTTTCAATTTTCCAGTTTGTTCTATTGCAACATCTTCAGAAAAAAAATTTATTAAGACTTCCTTTAGGCATTCTAAAACAGTTGTAATGCAGATATAGAACATCTCTATGACTGTAATGTAATCTTACTGTGTAACTCCAGGGTACATTGCTTTAGTAGACTATAACAGTTATGCATGTTTTTCAGTTCATACATGCCCACAATTTCAGAGACCCCCCACAAATATACTGCAAGTAGGAAGCAGTTTTTCTTTGTCCCTCACGTCCCACCTCTGGTTGCCTTGACAAATAGGTTGATGTAAATTCAGGTCTAGTATTGATACACAGACCTTACTAAATATGTTTCCTGCTTAACCATTTGGCAGTTTTGCCACAAGCTGTGTTGGGAACATGCTGTCACTTATTTGAAGAAGGTCTATAATTTTGTTTTGCAAATGAGCTTGAATTGCTTTATTGTTAAATCCAAATATGAACCACTCTCAGATCAAGCATTAATAGGATAGAATAATTTAGGAACTACATGGCCATTGATCTGATGGCATTGATCACTGGATTGCTACCAACCTTGTCCAAAAAACTGTCAGAGTATTCTTGGAAAAATTCCTTCCTGAGGAACCTCTCAAGGCATTTTAGAAGGGGGTACTAGTTAGCGTGTTACATATGAACTTTTCAGTACTTTGAAATGGTTACCAACCATGAATTTGAGGCACGGATTTTTTTTCAGGGAGTTAAATATCTGCCCCAAAAAAATCAATATCAAATGCCATATGACAATCTGACCTTAGGCTGATCTATGCATCCCCTTATACCTGTAACAGAGATCTAGCCTATACCTATATCTAGATCCAGACCAGTTTATTTTTATCCGTCATTAAAAGTGGTATTTCCAGTATTTTTAATAGCTGTTTACTGTGCCAGTGTTTGTTTTCCACTAACACCTGCTTTCTAATGGAAATAATTTAAGATTAAGCTTTTTGCCAGTCTATTTTTTAGCACATGAAAGCACTGTCAATTGTCAGTTTTCTTAAGATAGGTTTTAAAATAGAAAATAGCCAATACCAACACAATATTTCTTTGTAAATAATAAGTTTATATCTAATTCTGCCTTGCTTCTTCTACAAGTCTAGTGCATCAGCTTTGGCAAATATCACTGAAAATGAGGAAGCAGGATCAAAGAGTCCTGCACAGGTGGAGTCAGAGACAGGCACTCTAAGAATCCAGTCTTCTAACACTAATGTCAGTGATTAAGCAGCAAATATCGTTTCTGAAAAATTGGAATCAGCTTCCACTACTATAAGGTATTTTTTTCTGCAAAAAAGTGATGGTAGGAAGGAATGTCCTCTTGAGAACATTGTGTCACTAGGGTGTAAGAAGCATAAAAGTACTTTTTTTCCCAGATATGAAAGCCAAAATGAAAAAACAACCTTTAAGAATTTCACGATGTCCTAATTACTCAGATCGAGGGTTTTCCTTCTGGATTTACAATTTCCAGATGTTTCAGGATTATAATGCCAGCCTAAATTCTGATTTGACATCAAAAGGAGAGAAAAAGAATGAATAACAAGTTTTGAAGGGAAGCAAAGGACAAAACATGTTCATTGGAGAGTTCTTCATACATTTTTAGAAACAATTATTGCTTTTAAATGTCACACAGATGTCTCTGCATAAGTGACTTCTCCCAAAGCATTGATACTTCATACTCCCAGACTAGGCCCTGGGTAAAATCACTCAACTGTTTTAAGTCTCCATTTACCCAGCTATAAGGCCCAGGAGAACAGGAGGTTTTCCAACCTCACACCCTTTCAGTTACAGAATGTGCAACTCTTTAATTTGTTTATTCACGATCACTACAAGTTTACATACTTTTGATCCTTTGCAAAGTTGTATCTGGTCAAGTAGAAAAGTAGCTTCATTTTCTTAGACCCAGCAGGTGCACTCTGAGTCAAGGACTCCTGGAAAAGGGGGAAAGTTAGTCCTTTCTCAAAGGCAGCTGAGGGAAAGACCATGGGAAGAAAGGGATACTCAGCACTCTGGTGGGATCAGATTCCAGAGTGATTTCTTGAAAAAAGAACACCCTAAACAATTCATCAATGTTTAGCCAAACTAGACATAAACTAACGTTTAATATATATATATATAATACATATATGTATGCATAAATAAAAAAAATGCATAAATAAAAAAATTTCAGATCACTTAATTCAGTATTATCTTTTTTTACTTGGATAACTTGCTTAGATTTTGACAAAAATAACAGAATTTGGGATCTTTGGTACAAACATATTTTTTACTAAGCCTTTCAGGGATAAAGAAATAATGATGTCTCACAGCTACAAGGCACTTTTGAGTCTACCACAAATTCTCTCAAGGCTTGTGTTTTTGTAGTCACAGCAAGTTTTGGCATCTTCATTTTTTCCTTCTGTGCTCTGGCTTGACTTTTCCTCTCTCCAAATAAAAATAAAAAACATTCCACCTAAATAGCTTCAACCTTTAAGTGATTATACATGTGCCTTTTTTTCTATTTGGAAAATTTTATCTCATAAGTTCTGCAATCATAAGTTCAGGGCAGGGCCACATCCTCACTCAGCTAAGCCTTTTTAAGATTTATTAGCTTTGCACTAATAAGTATTGAATTTATTTCCTGTTTTTTAAAGTAGACTATTATTTTACTCACTTTGAGCTTTCTATAAAGAAACTAGATTTTTAAATACCTTTTTTACCTCAGCATACCAGATGGTCTTTAAGGTCCCTTCCAATCCAAACCATTCTATGATTCTAGGATTCTGCAGTAAAAAATAAAATAAAATAAAATAAAATAAAATAAAATAAAATAAAATAAAATAAAATAAAATAAAATGACAATAACAATAACAATTACAATTACAATAACAATTACAATTACAATTACAAACAAGACTTTCATATTTCAAAATTGCCTAATATTATGCCAAATGTGATATATATAATTTTTTTAAAAAGGTATTTATCAGAGATTTTTGTTGGTATTGAGACATATTTATTTCAGGGCCAAAAAAACCCTCATTTTTCTCTGTAACAAGTTCTTTTATTCCTCTGCTTCCAGCAGGTCTCCAGGTAAGTTTAAAGAGTAAAAAATGATAAAGATTGGTAATTTCCCTCCTATTAAGTGTAATATATGGCTTTGCTTCTTCTGCCTTAGAGGATGAATTTGGGTCTCCAACATCTGTGTGTCCCCAGTTCCTAAGTACTTCATATGACTTCTGTCTTATTTTCCCCTCAGAAGCAGGTAACTGATTCTTGTGAAACAGGATTTTTTCTCCCAGTTTAAAAGAGGACAGCTTCTCCCTCCAGCTGCTTTCTTCTTTGAAACTGTTACACATATTATTTTCATTGATTTAGATAACCTTCTGACTTTAGCATTTATATAACCTTCTAACTTTAACATTAGACTAAATTTAGTCAAATGTATGTTCTCATACACACTTATTCCTGTGGCAATTTTATTTAATTTAAATAACTCTTCTCTCCCTGTTAATTTCACTCCTAGTATGGAGAATCTCTTCCCAGACTTTGCTATACAAGCTGTTCCTCTTTACTTTCATCAAATATACCTTTTGTTCACTTTCTTCTTACATTCTGCATTTCAATTTCTTATTTTCAGATAAGATTCTAGAAAACATTCTTGCTCCCCACTACCCTGCAACAAGATTTACTTAAGGACCTTTGTTGGCAAAAAATTTCATGAGAAAGAAGTAGTTGAACATCATAATTCTCTTCTTTTGAATTTCTGAGGAAAACCAGACTTGATCACTGAAAAAGCAAGCAGATAATAATGGCAACACAAACATACCCACATCCACCTTGGGCCATATTTTGGCAAAGAACTGTCTGTGATGAAGAAAAGTTAGGAAAAGTTAGATCCCATGGACATTGTGGTAAAAAACTTCACAGTGAAACTGAGGATTCTTTAGAATAATAACATAATAATCCCCTGTTTTCTATAGAAAGACAAGAAATTTTTTAAAATCTTCTAGCCATCACCATGTAATCTGTTGTAAAGAAACTTTCCAGATTTTTCTTCCAATGAAGACAAATAGATATCTACTAACAGACTTTTTCATCCCCAGTTTCACATTCGTCTTCCTGTTGCACAATCAACAAGTTATCTGCTTCACATTAGTAGTTAAACAGGTACTTAAATTTTCTGCTGAATGAGCAGCTATCAGGAAAAACAAATCATTATCACACAGCCCACAGTTTGGAGGATAATATAATATGCCTGAAACTTTTCAGTCATGGTGCAGCATTGCACTCAAAGTCAATAAAATTTCATACAAACACGAAGACGTGTCTGTGTTAAGAGTGATCTGAGACCATGACCACAAACTCCAGGGCTCTGGATCTACTTTAGAATAATGTTTAAAAAGAAGTTAATATTCCCTGTGATATTCAAATAGACAGAATATGCAAGTAATTCTTGCTCAGCCTGAGTCACACTCACGTACAACTAATAAGAATGTTAAAGTTGAAAATGTTTGTTTCTATATAATCTTTCTAGATACTTGTCTCTCCTGAGTGAGGGTTGCTTCTACCCTTACTGTTCTTTTCATATAAACTTGAGTCATTTGGCAGCTTTTTGGGAGAAGGCATATCATGGTATTTAAAGTATGAGCTTTTTTTAACCAACAGCTCTTTGAATTTGTTCTCTACCAAATTTTCAATTAGTTGCCCCCCTTAAGTCAGGTCGCCAAAAAGAAATTATTCATTCTAGTACAGAAGCTCCTCAGCCACAGGAATGCATGACTATAAGGCTGGCTCAAAAGATCCCCATTATTTTCTGACAACTCCTTAGGAACAGTTGGTTTGAAAACACTGTGAAATAGGTTGCATTTAAATAATGTAGAGGTGCCTGTAAATGCAGCCTGATTCAGAGCAAAAGCAACAAAACGTCAAGTCTGGCTAATTTTAGTAGCGGTAAAACGGAATAGTTTTAAACTTATCTTTTCAGGTTTTCAGTTTCCAGCTCTGCCTAGATCCATCCTTCATCCTCTTTTTCTCTCTCCAAACCTTTATTTCTGCTTATCCCTGCTCTTCTATTTAAAAAACACCAAAAGCAAACACACTCTAACCTCAGCTCCTCATCTCCAGCTCTATGCTCAATGTCCCATGCTAACCCCTCACTTTCTTGACAACTACGAAGCCCCAGATGAGTGGATGCAGCAGGGGTCAGTACCTCTGCAGGCAACCTCACTGGTCTTCAAACCTGGACCTTCAAACAAACGTTGGTAAATGAGGCCATTCAAGACCTGAAGCACTTAGAAGTATTTTGGATGGGGGGAAAAAAATGTTCCCATTGTTTATTCCAGGAGTGTTTGAATATTTTTTTTAAAGTATAGGCTTTATATACTCAAGTTTTCCCTCTGAGGGTTAGAAACATAATTCCCATTTAAAGGAAAGCTGAATCTCACATGACCATGTGATTTGGGGGCTATGACCTGTTAGAGACAAATATAATGCATTACAAGACTCACCCATGAGAACTGGCAGAAGTGAGTGCAATGATGACATTTCAATCATCATAACAGAATGTTTGGAATCAAATATATAAAATCAGAATAGAATGTGACAAATATTTCTGCCAGTCTCAATTATATAAAAGTTTGTTTATATGCAGTGCACAAGCCAAATCTAAGTTGGCATAGTCCCCATAAACCAGAATGAGAAAGAAAGCTCTAGACAAATATGAAAAATACTTTTTTAAGAACAAAAGCTTATCTGAATCTCAATAAAAGTATTTCTCTTGAAGACGAGATAAACATTACTTCTTATTTTATTTTTCTTATATAATGTATCCTTAGTGATTTAGGGAGTTGTAGAAACTGATTTTTAAAAACAGAAGAATTAACATGTAAAAACGAATAAGAAATGTGAGCCTTTGCTATGCTTTTTTCATAATAGAAAACATAGTCACACCATAAATTAACAATCACAAGCAATAACTTCTAAGAAATTGAGAATCACAGTCTATCTATTTGTCTATAACATGTTGTTTTTCTTACAGTACTTAACACCATGATGCCTTATTGTGGCACACAGCTAAAGTGCTTTCTTTTTGGTGACTTCAGTATGCTTTGAACTCAGTTCTAGTTGAGAATCCCAACAAAATATATTACATTATGAGAAACAGATGTGTCTGTTATTTTAAAAATTCCAGCCACTTACAAAAATTATTATTTGAGTGCCCAGAACCATTGTTTGGAAAAAGTATACCGAAAAAATTGGTATTATCCAAATCAGTCCCTTGCATAAACACAGCAGTAGTGGAGCAAAGTATTTACTGGAAGGTAGCTTGTGATCAGCCTAGCTCCAGCAATACTGTTCATGGCTGTAAGTCTGTTCTCACTCTGCAGACTATTTCAGAGAAATCTTCACACAACCATCTCTCTTAAAACACTAGCTCTTTTCTATTACTGTTTCATTACAGGCACTTTCAGGAATCATTCTATGTGTTATTTGAAGTATCCATCTGCATTTAAGCTATGTATGTACTGGTAAAGTACAGCACTGCTCATTGTGTGTGCTCCTGACACACATTCATAAACACAATTATTTGACACAATCATTCAATTCAAAGCATCAAAGTCCTAGAAAACATTTTCAATAAATTTGCCTCTTCAGTCACCTTGTGAGGTTCAAAAATTACTGGTTATTTGTGAAGGGTTGGGTTTTGGTGGAGGAAACTAATGAGTTACACCCAATTAGCAGGATGGATTGTGTCTGCAATAAGAAGCATGTGCCGAGATGAAAATTGCTTTAGCAACTGCCCAGAAGTGCCTTGAAGGACTAAATGTATAAAAGAAATATGAACAAAAAAATAAAAAGCCAAAACCACACATGAGACCTCAGCATAAAGAGACACTGACACACTTCCTATTCTGGTTTACACTGAAGAACTAGTTCTCATGTGGTTTGCTAAACGCTTTTGCTTTCATTTAATATGATGGTAGGTGTTTTTAGCTTTTGCACTCCCATGTTATAAAAGTGACCTTTTCTGTGGTATACAGGGCAGAATTATATACTGGAGATTAAAATAATTTATAGATGCACTTCAACATATTAAATATATAATGCAAATATTAGTAAAGCAAGTGCAGAAAAATAATAAATATACAAAGTTCACTTGCAGATTTGCTTGCAAAATAATGAGTACATTGTATAGAACTAGAGCCCTAAAGGGATATTTCCTCTGCATATTATAGTTAACATGGAAATGATTGTACGTAGCACTAACAATACATAATAGACTCTGCCAACAATGACAGGGTAATTAGAGGATCTGGCAATGAACAGCTCTGGAGCCACATCCAGTGTTAGTAAGACCAGTGCAAGCAATGTTGCGTCTTCTCTGCTGTCCACAGATGAAAGATGTGAAAATGCAAAGACAGTTCAAAGGAGGGCCAAAATAATGAACGAAGGGATAGGAAAAATAAACCCCATCATATGAGTCCTAAAGAGCTCTACTTATAAAATAAGTGCTTGATCATGAATACCCGAAATAGTGGGAGGCCTTTGAACCTTGCTGACAATGACATAATGAGATCCAGTGACTAGAAATGGAAATTAGGCAACTCGACTTCAAAGTAGCTGAAATTTCACAAAAGATGAAATTTCAGAGAAATGACACCGATTAAATACTTCAACAACTTAGCTTTACTAACACCTCGAACCTGTAAGGTGAGATTAGATACATTTCTCTGGAACAGAATTAATTCATCTTTTGGAAGAAATTCCTTGGCTTGTGATCGTGGTTTGAAAGGAAGAATAAGACTAGAGAATCTTCCTGGGTTTGAACTCCTTGAATTGGATTAGTATCAGTCAGGTCTTTTATTTCTGAGCCCCAGGGAGACCAGGATTTGCATGCACATCCCCCACAAGCTCTGTAGTTCTGCATTAAGATAAGGATTACAAATTTCATGCTTTTGGATTTTTCAAAATGCCTGTAAAAAATTGAAAATAAGTATTTTGCCATGACACTTTTTATGGTGCAGAATGGGGCAAAGGTTCTTACCTCCCTCAGAAGCAACAGAGCTCAGCTATTGGGAAGGATAAGACATGGAGAAGCATCACCCTTCGAGCCTCCCAATTAGTACACTTTATAAATTAATGATTAATTAATAATTTAAGTTGGTGTAGGGAAATAAATTTCCTCTCCAGTGAGGATGTCATAAACACTCATTTTTCACAATTTTATAACTTCAGAGTAATTCTAGTCTGCTTTCTCCACATCCTTTTCACTGCAGAAAAATCAATTCATTGTTACATGTAATAAGTATTTATTTTCCAAGTACTGAAGTCCTTGGTCTTGTGTATTATGCCTATATAATCTGTAATATAAAACAATATCAAACAAGTTCTCATGGACTACTACTCTTTGACCTGGTTAATTAAGTTACATTAATTAAAATTTATGTAAAAATCTTAAATATTGCATTTAACATTTGGTCAGTCAGTGTAAGCAAAAAGTGATACACAATACCTACATACATACACATGCAAATATGATTAATTGCCTAAATAGAACGATTTTACTAACAGAATCTTCTTTTTCCTGGTGCTACTAAAATACGATCAGATTTCTGTATATGCTATTACTAATCTATTTCTTAAATTTTTTATATTCCTATTGCACTTCGAAACTCAGAGAAAACCAAGAAAATCATTTAAATTATTTCCTGCTTTGTCCCAAACAAATCAGTCATTTCTAAGGTGGATAGTAAGGATTATTATAATATTTTGCCTGTGTAAAAACACCTTTAAATGCATTTTAACCATGTGAAAATAATTTTCACCGTTTTATGTAGAAATCTAGTATTGCAGCACTCAAAGTTTAAAGAAAGTCTGTGACAGAAAAGTGACATTTATATATAGATACTTTTTCTACTGGCAAAAAATAGCTGTATTTCAAAGTTTTCTGCAAACCAAGTAGTCTCACAGATTGATAGGTGCTTAGATGACCCAAGATGGAAGATTTCTGAGTGACTTCTAGAAGAATCTCACCAGCTGTGACTCTGAAAATTCCCCTCCTCGCAGAGTACTCCAGGGTTCTCCAACATCCTAAGTCCCAGTTTCACAGCAGAGTCTAGAAACAGGAAGATGTGACTTATACTGAGTGGACTCTCAAAATTAATGGAAGTTTTTTACCTGAATCCTTCAGTTCCTCATCAGTCAAATCTGGGTAATAGCATGCCCTCACCTCCCAAGGGTGCTGTGAAGATTTATTAGATCATGCTTACGAAGCACTCAGATCCCACAGCAATCATGCCATAGGAAAGCTGTCAAGTAAATACTCACTCTTCAAAGCAGGTCTCCAACAACATGAAGCAAAAACATGAGGGGCAAGGTTAACAGCAAAGAAAGAATAAACTATTTCTGAGCAAATCTCACTCACTGAAGGTACCTAGCAAGGCATTGTAATGCTTTTTTTTTTTTTTTTAATCTAAACAAGAAATTAAATTGAGGAAAAGAAAATCTGAATAAATTTGCCCACACAGAAGTTAGAGCATTTCTTAATTCTGAGTTCAGACAGTGCAATTTCCGGAAAGCCCTTCTAAAGTTGAATTTTTGTACAATTTCTCAGAGATTAAAACACACAGTTAGATGGTTTACCATGTATCTTTAATATCTATCATGTACAACACATCCAGTGATGTGTTCTACTGGGTTTTATGTAAATGAGAATCTATTTGCTAAACTCTACAGTGAATTTATTTTCAATTTTTTAACAAGTATTTTTATTAACTGAAAGCTTAGCTCAAGTAACTGGTTCCAGGAAATACGTCCAACCACAAAAAGACTAAATTTTAAAAAGAGTACCTTACGAAAAGGATAAGCATATGCAGAGGTCTTCAAGTTTTTCAGCTCAGTGTGAAGTTTTGCTAACTCCTCTATTTCTGAAATTGGTCAACACACATTCGAACTTGTTCAATTCAAAGTAAAATTTTGAAGTACTCAGTCTTGGGTCACACACAAGCATGGGATATGTTAATTTTTTAAAGAAAATATTCTAAAATTAAAGGGTAGTCGTGCAAAAGACAGGCAGTGCCTAGAAATCAGTATCAGTCATTGACTTTTCTTTCCAAGCAGAACATCAGCTAAGTGCCACCTCCAGCAGAAAACAGCTGAACTGGGGATGTGTGCAGGAACCCCATGAGTTCTCAACTAGACAGGTCAGCTCAGCTCAAGTAGCCTTACAGTTCACAAAGGAAAAGTTTTGTGATTGTCTTGTCCACAGTGTCTTGGCTTGGCTCCTGACTTGTGCTTCCTGCTGAGCTTTGAGCTTAGCATTGGCTGAAGGTCTGTTGTGTGGGGATCGACAGTGGCTTTTGGGCAGGCAGCAAGTCCTACTTAACCCTTTTTTCCAGCTGCATGTCATGGCAGAAGCCCAATGCTCCTCAGGGTGGCAAAAAGTCCTTAGCCAGCTACCATCAGTGTGGTCCTCTGCACTGCACAGGTTAATGCAGGATGGGAGCTTGGCAGCCGCGATGGACAGTGTTAAATCAGTGCTAAAATGGTGAAATATTGTATTTGTGTCTTCAGTACTCGATACTGAGGTACACAACATACAGGTGGGCTAATTTTAACTGTTTGAAAACCCTCCACATGAAAACATTTTAGAGCCGGCACAAGAAGAAGATAAAAAAAAAGAGAAATCATGCTTCTCATTTCTGGAATTTAGAGTCCAGGTTGAATCTATTCTATGAAAATTGAAAAGTCGTAATATGACACGTAATGCCTGGGAAGTGTGATTGTGACTCTGAAACACAAATGAAAGAAAAGATACAGGAAAGCAACTATCCCAACAGCTTGGTTGCTCCTTCGTGTACCAATTAGACATTGGACACTGAATGTTATCTCACCATATCGGCTGAATTGTAAGAGGCACAAATGAAGTAGGGGGTTGAGTATTTTTTGAGGCAGAGGAATCAGTAGTGCTTTGCTGATCCTTTAGACAATCCCATATTAACACCAGGCACACCTGTGATACAGTGCATTCTGCTCCAAAAGCATGCCCATGTTGTTGCGGAATTTCAAAATATTTCACAAAGGTATCTTTGGGTTTACTTCAAATGTACCATTGAAATTTCCCCAACCTCAAACTTGATTAGAGAGATACTCACTGAAATTTACACAAACTAACCTGAACACTCTTCTTCCACAAATGCATTGATGTCAGCAAATTTTACTCAAACCCATATTTGATAACTCTGCTATTTAAACCCACAAGTTGAGTACAAACAGCTACCTAAGTTGAAAGTAGCTAAGCTGCTTGTGCTGGTTTTAATTAGCATATTCTATAGGAAGCTGAATTGGAATAAAATATTAATAGATAGTATTTTCATTGTTCAGCAGGCCTGATAGGTTTTCATTTCTTGAAGTGTGCTAAAACTTTCATCTGATTTAAGTCATGTTTCTTGACAGCACAGTATGCAGATTTCAAAGCCTGTGTCTTTGGGCAAACAAAATAAAATAAAACAAAACCCATGCTAATGAGTGTAATCAGTGTATCTGTTAAAACTTGATTTATTACCAGTCAAAACCTCTAGCATTTTTTTCAGTAAATTTTTGTACCTCACGGAAAGGCATTTTTGCTATATGCAAATATCATATTTTTAATCAGCTGGGAGAAAAGAGGATGACTGCAATGGAAAGGAAACAAAAAACGTCGATAAATTTGATAAAAAGTATAGTGTCCTGGTCTAAAAATAGCAAAATTTATTTTGCCAAGAAAAATAATACCGTACTGCAACCTCACCTGACCAGTAATTAAGCAAAGGCTCCCACAAGGCTTCTCTGGAATTATGGTCTTTTAATTTAGCTTTGAAGAAGAATTTGAATTTAAAAGATATGTTCCAACTTCATTTATATTGACAGAGTTGATCTATTAGTGTAGAGGCCGTGACCTCGATAACACATAGACATTTTAATATGGACATGATCTCCATTCAAAAAATTGCAGAGGCACATTGTACACAGAGCTTCCCTGTCGGATACACCAGCCTTATTTATATTAGCATTTCATACAGGAGGATTTGGCCTTGTAAGTGACACTGAGGAACGTATAAAAAGAAAATTGAGAAGTCAGCAAAATGCCTTGTAAATAGGGGGGCACACTTTGCTTTTCAAAGCAGTATTACAAGCAAGAGTATGGTGAGAACTGTCTATAAGCGATTGAAAAATAACCTTCCCGTAAAGGTTTAATTACAGTTCTGTAATGCTACAAGCAGCTTATTATTGCTTCAGGGAAGAGATGCAGAATATACACGTTCCACATATAATAGAAATGCCACTATGGATTTATCCATAAAACTACCCATAATCAAAACATAACTTGGGAAAAAAAGGATGGGCAAATGTTGTGGATTTTTTTCATTGACCAAAACACAAGGACAAAGTCTGTCTGACAGGATGTCATCCTGTAAGCAAGCATAAACAGTGTATAAATAATAGGTCTTGCCCTGCCATTTACTAATTCCTTTCCTCAGCACTGGCCTTGGATGCACGGTAAGACAGAAGGTTCCTGCTAAGCACTCATACTTTTAAACATTTTTATAACCTTTCACTGAAATTGGAAAAGCAGCAAGTTTTTATTCCATTTATCTCAAAGCTGAGTTCATTCATCATTTGAATTTTGTTGTAAAAGCTGTCTTTCTGTGTTAACTTTCCCATCATAATTGTATTGCTAGAAAACAAGATAGGTGATTCTGGCATTTCATCCTGTGCTGGTGGCTACCTGTAGTACTTAAGAATGTGAGGGATATTCCCATGCTGTCATGAATAACAAGATAATTGACTAAAAAGAAAAACAGGAGATGCAGAAATTAATTGAAGGAAATTGGAGATGTGAATGTAGGGCATTTAACTCTTCATCCAAAAACAAAAGGGAATAAACAGAAAAGATAATGTCCTACAACACAGAAAAGTCAATGTTCTCCAAACCAGAAAAGGCAAAGTACAGCCCATTCTTCTCTCTACCTCATAGAGAAAAATGCTCTTTGTCTATATAACTCATGCAAGGGCACTTCTACTGGCCCTATCAAGTCTCAGGTCTTCAATATGGGAGGCCTGCAAGAGTGGCTTTGCCTGGGACAGGCAGCCTCCTCCCCAGGACAAGAGAGTTTGCAGGTCCAAGGCTGCCCTGCGTGCTTGTGTGCGTTCAGCCTGTCCCACAGGCAGCCTGCAGCTCCACCAAGGCAGCCATGCAGATGGAGAGCTTGCAGGAGGTGCACCATGCTGTGTTTACATCTGTCCTGTGATGCTGCACTTTTCAGAGGCACAAAGACATGGCCATTGAGTCCCTCTGCTGTAAATGAGACATTTTCTCACCGTGAACAGCTTGGGTATTAAAGCAGTAATGTACCATTTACTAAAAGCAAAGTACTATTGATGTTAATTATAAAGCTAAAATAACATTTTCTGAAGAAAAGAAACTTTGAGGGAATTTAAAAGCTAACCATTTCAAGATGCACAGAAATTTTCTAGGGAAGTAAGATTTTTTAAAATACCTCTCATTGAAATAGGAGGTCAGTGCTTACACATTTTAGCTTTTGTCAATGCCTGTTGCTGGAATGATGGTTACACAAAGAAATTGTGAGACTGGGCACTCCACATAGTAGCATGTACCTTATTGTTCAGCCATAAAAAAGACACATATTTATCACAAACATTTTGCATGATCCACAAAGTCATTCAGGAAGGTTTCTTCCTTTGGAATCAAATAGTTCTTTTATAAATGGTACCTTTGTGAACTTTCTGAACCTAGTCCAAAAAATGTTTAATTTCAAAAGTTTCAAAACAAACTGTTTCAAAATGGCTGATTTCTTTTCCCCACTTTTTCTTCAGTTGAACTATTACTGGGTTCCAGTGGTAACAGAGTCTGCAAGTAGATGTAGATAAACTGAAGATATTTTTATCAACAATTAAAGCAAATAAGTCTCAGCAAAACAATACCATAGTCATAGAGTCATTAGCATAGCACAAAAAACACTGTCCCTCAGAAACTGCCTCACAGCTCCAGAACTTTCTGTTCTGCAAAACATGAGCAAGAACAGACTTCTGGAACAAAACCAAAGGTCACGTTATTACTGCTTCAGTCGGATGAAATCCTGACCTGAACAGAAAGCAAGAGGTGATGAGCAGCTGTGGAGGCACTTCTGCAATATACACCACAAAAGTCCATCCTGCAACAGACAGTGCTAATGTCATCACTCCATCAAAACTCTTCCCAAGAATTCCTGTAGTTACTCCTCAGCAGGATGGCAAGGACTGCCCATAGCACAGCAATAAAAGAAAGAAGAAAACTGGATTTTTAGGGATGTTTTACAAAGGAAGCCATAGGGTGCATCTTCATTTTCTTAAGCAACAATTAATGAGAAGAATAGGAGTCATGTTGACACCAGTTTATGATAAACTGGCACCCTGCAGTTTTACAGATAATAATTATAAATGCGCTCATCTGGTGGTTCCATTATGGTGGTTCCATGCAACATTTTAATTTTAATATTCTATTTATGCACAGACTACTGTCCATGTTATGGCTTCAAATGTTTGCATTAAAAGTCCCAAATAAAAATATAGCATGCTTTCCAAACACAGAAAAAGTATCAATCAGTTTGTGGGTCATAGGCTGATTTGATTAAGAATTGGAAATACCTATTCCATTTTTGACTGATTTCTTACATGGAAAGCAAATTTTCAGATAAAATACCCTTTTTTCCTGAGAAATACAACAAACCTGCAGAACAGCTATAGGAGGTGGAGTCAGCTTACAACAGAAGTATTTGTTTTGGAAATTCTATTAACAAGATTTATTGGGGCTATACTGTTAGTTCCCCATGTATGCTAGGTTCTGGGCTCTCTAAAATGCTGCCATGCTCTTGTGCTGGGACAAAATTCCTGTATACTACAGACCGATGTTTTCAGGATATACAGTTTTCTCCCACAGCAACACTGACATTTTTTACAAAATGCTATTTTTAGTAGGAAAAAAATATTGACTAAAGTATATCTTTTTAGAAGCCTCATATGTATTTTCTATTTACATATAGGCCTTATGTTTTAAAATACAAGGAAAAAACATTCTTCATGTTCTCCACACTAGTCCTATACATAGGTACAAAGATTTACTGAAATCCCTTGAAACAATGGTGTAAGAATAAGCACATTGTTTCCAAATTATTAATTTTGTTTGGAGAAATAGATAATGAAAATAGTTAAACATACCTTGAAATAATGTGTAAGCTCTTTTAAAAGCCTTAGAAGATCAGAAAATTTAAAATCAGGAGGTATATTTTACCCCTTAAAATTATGCAGCAGCCTATCGGAAAAAAAAGTTTGTGTTAACATTTGAAATAGCTATTACCACAGAGACAGAGCTGCTGAATATAGGTTAAGGCAGACGAGAATGAGAGAGCATCTTGTCTGTCTTATTTCACTTTGAGGTAGATTCTTAGAGCGGAAAGGATGAGTATCTACCAGCCTCACAGAGCTGATTGGAGCCCGGGCTGTCGTGGCCATCCACAGGAAATTCACCAAAACCCCACAGAATATTTGTCCACTTGCACCATTTCAACCTACCAGTGCCTCTGACCTTCAATCAGCTTTGTGGAGCATTTAGCAGGGCTGCAAAAATTTGTTTTACAGCGGAAACCACCTGGGCATTGTGCTAGCTCCAAACCCACACACCGTGAAGGAAGACCTCTGTGAGTTGCCCTTGATTCTTCCTACACTCTTCTGCTTTTAAAAGGTTTCTGCTGAAGAATTGTATCTAAGGCGTTAGCTTGTGTTCCACAGGCTGGTTTTGCTCCAGCAGATGCCTACTATGTCTTGAAACCTGTGAATTTCATGGGATGAGGGTCCTAGAAATAGCCTGACACCTTGGGTGGTGGCACAGAACAAAACCTTGTGCCTGCCTTAACTGTTTTCTTCTCTATTAAGAAAACCTGTATACCCCCTATGAAACAACTGTACTTTTTTTGCCTAATTCCACTGCATGTTTTTTATGCATTGCTAATTTATGTTTCTGGGTAAAAGTTAGGTATTAGAACTGCATTACAAAGCTACACTTAATAAACTGATGCAAATAGTTTCCCTAAATAACTGTCTTTCCAGAGAGCTTTGGCAGCTTCTATTAGAGATAATATTTTGTTACTGTGAAGCTTCTGGTTGCATTTCTGGCAAGATTGGGAATCAAATTAATGTGCTATTAAAATAAATTGAGCAACATGCTAATTATTGCCAGAAACGAATTAGTGAAACCAGATTGTATTCATTTAAATCAGATAAATAAGTACTTCCTCCTACATGTAACTGTTTATTGTTGCTGTAAAGACAGTCTTTGAAAAAACTTTTGACAATGCCTTTTGACAACTGCTTTTCACTTGCTGGTGAAATGACTGTTTCAATTTCTACCACTGTTCCCTACTCTACCAAATACAATTGGCCTGGTGCTATAAAGTGCTTCAAAAGGAGATTGAGCAGCATAAAAATTAAGCTTCCCAAGAATTCCCACACCTTAACTGTAATCTCACAACTGATTTTCTGAACCAGGAATACAGTAGTGTCTAGGGCAACTTCTACCTATTTCCATTAAACTTTAATGTGAGAATACAGATGGCCAAACGAGCAAGGATAACCAGTGAAAAGTTTACACGATGCCTCTGTAGTGTCACAGTCTCAGCATGAAGATCTGGCCCCTGGCAGACATTTTTAGCTATTTATAGGTTGAGTTAATTGTTTACAGAACTGAAAACCAAATTCTTCAGTTTTTCCTTCGGTAGTACTTGACAAGGAATCTGGCTATGCTGTCAGTAGGATTTTCAAATCCAGTTTTCAAAGGTGTCTAAATGATTTTAGAAGGTTATGTCCTATTTTCAGAAGCAAATTACTTGTTTGTTAACTCACGCTTGATTGTAAGAAAATATCTTTTTTTTTCCTGCGTCAATTCCATGTAGGTTTTGTTTTGGTTATTTCCTGTTGGGTTTGTTTAGGGTTTTTAAAGATAATTTAAATGTCCTGAAGAACCTGTATATTTTCTTCTTAGTCAAATAGTAATGGCAAAAAAACCTTAAAGCACTAACAAGGATGTACTGTCTAGCAAGATATTAATAGAACAAACTTGCACTAACTATCCAAATAAACAGACAGGGACCTTCTGTTATAAAATGAAACATTTTAAAATGCTCAGCATTTTAAAATACTAGGTCACCCCAAGGATAATGCACGTTCCTCCGATTTGCTCCAGTCTGATGTTTGGACAAACAACTCATGAAATTTCCTGCAGGGCCCTGAAATTTGTTTGCATTGCACATCCCTCTTCTGAAAGTAAAAGCCCCAGGAAATCTGCTGCCTTTTGTGCAACAGAGCTAAACCAAAAGCAAAGCTACACATCTTCACTTTTCCCTGACTTTCATTTTGAAATTTCATTTAAGTAACTATAATTGAAAGGTTTTGGTCATTTTTTATTGTTCTTGGAAAATAGTACTTTGCTGGATTTTTAACGGTGCTTCATATGTTGACTAGTCATTTTTTTAGACGGTACATAAAAGCTAATTCTCGTTTTCTCATTACCTTTAGTTACGCTTTTTACAAAGTCTTGGTGGCTTGGGGCCTTCTATATTTCTTGCTTCTTTTTAAGTTGCAAAGAAGCACCCCTTCTGAGCCTAGTTTATGGGAGACTGGAATTTTTTTTGTTATTTTGAGTAAGATGGTCCTTTAAGGACAGGGGCATGACTGGCATGTGCCCTGTTTCAGTTTGCTTGGCAAGGGGCCTCTGTACCACAGAGTTTTAGCCAAAAGAAACAGCCAATCTCCTTGACTCCTGCACAATGTGCTGCATGTCCCTGTGTTCCTGTGTTTGATGGGCAGAGGGAGAACGGCAACGTAAAGCACATCATGAAGCCCCAGCATTTTTGTTGTCTGCAGAAGATTTTGTGTTGCCAATGAAAAGCAGACATGCAGTTACGATTTGTTGTCACTTACTCCTCCTTTCATCCATGGAACCTCTACATTTACAATCTGGGCCAAGCTTGCTAGTCTAAATGATTGCAAAACCTTTTCTTAATCAATAACAGACATGGTTGGTAATTTTACTAGCTGTATTTATTCCAAGGATTTTATTTCCAAAGGCCCCCACACCCACAGTAAAGGCAGCCACCCAAATTCAGTAGGTTTAAACTGCCAGGAAAGTGGCTTATCACAACACCTGTGTAGAGGAACTTAGTATAGTGTTACTTCTGCATTCTGAGTGATTTCCAGATAGGTTAAGATACAAGAAATAAGGAGGCATTTCTGTGATTCAGCTGAATAGAGTTCTCCGTTGAATCTGCTAATGTATTCAAAGTTTTCTCCCTACTACATTTACATCCCTACTACTGACGACTTCAGTCTTTTAATACTCTCAAAGCAAGCTTTAGAAAAATAAGGGGCTTTTTTAATGTGAGTTTTCTCTTTTGTTCCCCCTCTAAATTAGACCTTGTATTTTAAGATCCAGTCTACATCAAAATGCCTATAATTTTTTTGTAAAAAAAAAAGAGATTATTACATAACTACGTAATTATAAAATTCATAACAACACACTCATTTGCAAAACTGTGAGTTATTAGAAGTTTACAATTTGGCTCATGCCATCTTTGAATACTTTGAAATAAGCTCAACAAGTGCAAAGACACAAAGAAAATATTGGCTAAACTGCTTCATAAGTGATCTCACATTTGATAGCAAATTTTCAGGTAGCTTTTTTCAGAATTTTAAGGACTTTTCAGATGTTTGAAACATAATGTCCAATATTTAAGGCAGGAAAAATAGCTTTTACTCTTAGAGAAATCAGCACTCTCATGAACTTTTTAAAAGAAGCTGTTTAGAGAAAAGTCCTGTTTCTTGCACATCTTCCAAAATTTTAATCCTTTCTTAACTTTAAAAAGTAATTAAGGAACTTTTTTTCTCAAATGTCCATCTGCTTCTACCAGCACTGCTTACTGTAATCCACAAGCCATCACTGGCAATTTCCACTATCACAAACCCATTGTTGTGATTTCAGTGAAAGAGCAACCTGCTCTAGAAATCTACCAAGAATACCAAAAGCACACAATAAATACAATCCATACAGAATAACAGCAGGAGAAAATTAACTATAGAAAAATAAAACTGTTTGGGTCACTACCAGTAGGATTCAGCAACAGTTAAAACTGGGTTAAGGCATTTTAAACTAAACTGAATGTGCACACTCATGGGTAAATAGAAAGCTTAAGAATTTTTGTCTGAATTTATGGCCAATTTAAAAAGAAAATGTAAAATAGGGTGAGGATAATAGAAAGCTCCGAAACAGTTGATATACATACAGTTGCAAGTCCCTGCCATTTGACAAGTTGCTGCACATTAGGAGAGCAGACAATAAGACTATTTTTTACTCTCACTGCAGTTATTAAGCTAAGAGAAAGTAATGGCAGTGGACAGCCATAGAGACAGAGTAAATGGAAAAGTTATAAATTCCATTTTTATGTCTAAATTACGTGACTATTGAGGCTTCTATTAGGAAATATCGGGCAGAGACAAGCAGACAATTGGAAAATTGATTGAGTCATCAGCTTCAAAGTCTTGGCAATACAAGAGCTGACAACTCTGAAATAGGTTTTAGAATTCTAGATTTCTTCGACAAAATGGTAAAACCAAACTTCTGAAAACTCTGCGTGTGCGTGTGTGCACGCGTGCGTTCGTGTGTGTGTACGCATATTTTAATTCCCTCTTTTGTGACCAAGGAGTTTCACAAACCCATAAGGTTTAGATATTTTTTTCAGAGATACTTTTCAAAATTTATGCTTGGTTTTTAAAATTTAAATTTCACTTCCCAAATCCTCATATAAATACAGATCTGTATGTACAAGTTCCATTACTGACTGTACACACAGTAATAGTAGAACAATGTGTGCAATAAATGAAAATTTGTCCATGTACAAATGGAGATATCATTAAGGCCACTTTTAAAAACATGATCACGTTAAACATTTTCTGATGCTGCTCATAGTCATCATCACATCTTCAAACAGATTAACACCTGCCAAAATTGAAGCATTTTCTCCTTAGAATAGAGGGTAATTCAAGATAAGTTCTTTTCTAGTTTAGCAAAAATTATTCTTAAAAAAAAAAATTAAAAAGTGCTGAAAACGAATATATCTAGATTTTTAAGTCTCTAAATAAACAGTATATTTATTTTCTCATCACAGACTCTTTTGAAGGTATGCATTTCCCTGAGTCAGAAATCATGAACAAGGAGTAAGTACTGTACTTGAATATTTACCAACCTCTCTTTGGCACTTAATACTTAGTTGTTATTGCATGCAGCTACTGATTTTTGATGTTAATTTTATGCTTCACTCATGCTACAGGTTACATGGCAGTCTCACAGTCTTTGCACATCTTCTACTCTGTTACTGCCTTCTACTTTTGTCCTTTCTGAAACTTTCATGTCCTACTTTATCTCCTAGTTTTCAAATTACCCCTGTAGGATGATTTCTGAAGGGCGACTTTAATTCCACTACATTTGCCTCTATATAAATCAAGTATAAACCTCTAAATACCGAGTATATAAACCTCATCTGTCTTTCTAGGCGGGCATTTCAGGGTTTTTTAAGAAGGCTAAGGAGCCATCAGCCCCATGCAAGTCACGCCAGTGCTGAGAGAATCTGTGGGAGGAAGTGAAGTCACAAACAAATTTCACATGTGCAACTAAGGCTCTTCCAATACGTGGGAAAAAGAGATGTAGCACTCAACAGTCAGCTTGTAGGAACCTCTAGTAGTAACTGTGGGCAACAAAAAGGTGAGGCTTGATTTTGAAGCCAGTTAAAACACACTGAATGCATGGCCAGGCCCAAGGTCATACAGGGATTCAGCAGCACATGTTAGCAAGGAATGCAAGATTTCCAAATCCCGCTCAGATGTCCTTCACTGTGAAACACTGCCTCCTGTGTTTCTTTTTAACTGGGACCTTTGAACACAAAGCTTTCCAAAGCAGTTTCAGAGTCATATATTAGTGGATAAGTCTAAGATATGTTTTAAATAACCTGGAGCCAATGGATTTTTCCATGGGTAATAAGTGGACTTTAAAATTATTATTGTGTCACATTATGCCTAAAAATACTTCTCTTGTGTAAGCATCCAAAATGAACAACTCATCTGGGAGATGGACTCAGTAACTTTTCACTTTCTTCGTGTGTTTTTATTTTTTCTCTTGCATACTTCTCCAAATTTATGTCTGCTTCTTGCAAAAATATTAAGACAGAAATGAGAGGCAAAGACTGAAAGGGATTTCTGTGTTTGCTGTTGAGATATTTTCCCCAAAGGAAATATAACTGTCTAACAAGGTAAGCCCTCTTTCTTCTACCATGAGGCATCTTGTCTTTTACCCATAATGAGTACCTGAACTTCTGCTCAGGTTACCTCATTTACACTACTTACACTGCTCTTGCAACATTGTACCATGGATGCAATCCCTTTATCTTCATTTTAGGGTTGCTTTGCTTCTGGGTAGCATCACAGAATTACTGTCCATTTGCTGCATTTAGCCATCCCCACCCTCTTCTCCTCTGTAGCAAACATCTGAAGCACATTGACTCACACCAGCTGCCTAGGAGTGTATGTGTTGCATCAGGATTCAACAGCACACACAGAAAGGAAATATTCAGCACTGAAATATATTCCCTTCGCAGCAAACCAATTCAGTTATAAGGAACAGAGCAATTCATTTGCTGCCAGGAATGTGTGTTTTATTTCAAAACATGTCTTAGGTAATTGAGAGCAATTACTAAAATTGACAAAGGGAAATAACTCCCCAAATCAGTCTTTTGGTTTAGATCCTTGTGTCTCAGACTTTAAAGTTTTATCCTTTCTCCTTTATATTTCTCCTGCTCTACCCTTTGACTGTCTTTCAATGTTGCCTCTTCTCCATGGGTTTTTCCATGTTTCCCTCAGTGCTCCCAAATGATGGGAGCCACCCCACAGGGCCTTCCTTCAAACACAATTTAATTTCTTTAACAGATCTTCTGATTACTAACACAAAAATGTATTTCTGACAGTTGGAAAGCTTTAATTTGATGCAATATATAAGTGAACAAATCATAGAATGGTTGAGGTTGGAAAATACCTCCAAAGGTTACCTTGTTCAGCCTCTCTGCTCGAGCAGGATCAGCTAGAGCACCTTGTCCAGGGTTCTGTCCAGTTGAGTTTTGAATATCTTCATGGGTAGAGACTATGAGAAAACTGTGTCAGTGTTTGACCACCCTTAGAACAATGACATTTTTTCTTGCATTTAAACAGAATTTCCTGTATTTTGGTCTGTGTCCATTGCCTCTTGTTCTGTCACTGCACACTACTGAGAAAACCTTGGCTTCATCTTTACTCCTTCCTGTCAGGTATTTTTGAGCACTAAGATCCTCCCAAGCCTTTTCTTTTCCAGAAGGAATGGTACCAGCTGTCTCAGGCTCTCTTTGCATGAGACATACTCTGGTCCTTCAATCATCTTTACTGGACTCACTCCAGCAAGTCCACCTCTTTCTTTTACTGGTTAGCCTCAAGTTCCATACTCAAGGTGGGGCTTCACTGGTGCTGAGTCACCATCCTCAGCCTTGCTGACAACACTGAGGATGCATCTGGCCTTCTTTGCTGCCTCATGCTCAATTTGGTGTCCACCAGGACCCCTGGGTCCTTCTCTGCCAAGCTGCTTTCCTACCTCAGCACAGATTGGTGAATGGAGTTGTTTCTTCCTGGTATGCAAGAGTTTGCATTTCCCTTTCTTGAGCTTTGTGAGTTTCCTCTCTGCCCATTTCTCCATCCTGTTGAGTTGCCTCTAAATGACAGAACAACTGACTGCTGTATCAACAACTCCTCACAGTTTTCCATCTCCTGAAAGTTTGCTGAGGCTGCACTCTGTCACATGGGTCACTGAGGAAGATATTAAACCCTGCTGGCCCCAGTACCAATCCCTGTAGTACACCACTAGCGACTGGCCTCCAGCTGGAATTTGTACCATGATCACAACCCTTCAGGCCTGGATATTCAGCCAGTTTTCGATACTTTTTACTGACCACGTGCCTAACTCACATTCAGCTTATCTATGAGGATGAATTATATATGTATATGCACATTCTATTAAGCAGTAGCTCTTGTTTCCTATTCATTTCACATTCTTCTACATCATGTTAGAAGGGATGTTATCACATCCTATACTTCCTTTAATGTCCCTGACATTCCCAGAGTGGGGCTTGATGGAGCAATGCGCCCTGTGATTGGTGTAGGGACTGTGCAGTTTGATGAACAGTAATTTTGCTTCAAGTATTGAATTTTGCTAATTTGTAGTTTTCTTCCAGGGGCACAACCACATTTCACTTTTTTCATCTGCTGGCTTCAGGGAAGAACTCAAATTCACAGGGAACATAAAGGAGGCCATGTAATTTCCTGTTTAAAGGTTTGCAAAACCCTTAGGTTTTGCATGTCACAGAGGCTACAACAGAAGCCATACTTCAGAAGATGTTATTTTTGGCAGCAGCAAGAGGTCATAGTTTGGGGAGAGCGTGGGGTTAGTGAGATTCTATTAAGGTATGGCACTCTTTCATTCAGACTTGGATCCATCAGTCAGAATCACCTCACTACATTTCCACGGAGAGCAGGGGACCTGCAGCTCCTGCCTACCACCCCAGCAGGAATTATAAGGATCTGTGAATTTTTTTTTTTCCTGTAGAAGAGCTCAGCCTCTACTTCATTTTCTCTTGTTATTTTTAGGCACCTCTGACACCAAGAAAATGTCACTGCTGAAACATCCTACAGCTACCATGACTTGTAAAGAAACAGCTAACTCAGCTTAAACTAGTCAGCTCACTACTGAGGGTGACGCCAACAGCAGCTCACTGCTCGATGAAAGCAACCTTGGGGGATTTACCTCCATGAGCAGGAAAGGCTCTCAGTTCGAAACTAGCTATAGCAGATTCACCTCGACTGAAGTCCCTCTTGTAACTAAATTAAAGATACGGAGGCAGGTTTTATGCATGAAGTCGAATTTGTGTGTGTGTGTGTAGGAGCACTGACATAAAACCTAGCACAAATTTGTGTTCTGGCAGGTAACAGGGTTACCAGCTGACCAGCTGGTCAGCCCTTTACAGCAAAAGAAAAGGGTTGTTTATAATATCCAATATCAGGTCATTCTGTCTGAAAAATGATACCTGTGCTGCACTTGCAGATTTTTTTTCTTCTTCAGATGGGGAAGAGCAGTGCTCAGGTTTAACTAAATGAGAAGACTTCACTAATACCCATTTTCTGAGCTTTCACAAAAAACACACTTCATGTTTAAGGAAGTTAGTTAGATTTTCATGGGGCACTAGACCTACAAACAAGAAGGGGCAAACCCAAACTAGAAAATTAAGAACCATTTCTGAGATTCTGACAGGTTTATATATACTTTGATATTGCTTTTATAGATGTCAAATACGTAGCTAGACAGCTCTCTATTCTAGCTTACCCTTGTTTTTTAACAAGGTTGTTTTTTAAACTGTGATCCTTGTGGGTCCCTTCCAACATAGGATATTCTATGATTCCATGACTGATCAGTGGCAGGACTCACCGAGTGCAGGTCTATAATCCTGAATGCTTAATAAAATCCAAAAGAATGGTCATGTATTAATTTAGAATTCTGAATTCTGAATTAATTAATTTAGAATTCTGAAAATACAGAAATGTATTAATCACTGAATGAACTACTGTAGTTCCTTCAGCTGACAGCAAAACTCATGCTTATGGACCTGACCAGTATAACTTTGGTGGAAGAATCCCGTATGTACAAAGACACTTAACATTTATCACATCAGAGTTATAGTCAGTAAAATAATACAAAATAAGAGATGCACGTTTTCCCTCCTATCATAAGAAAAATTGAACTATTTATTCCCTCTAACGTGGAAATCTATTCAAATAACAGCTTTAAATCCATGGGCTTAAACTACGTTAAAGGCAACATTCTCTTTCATGCTCAAGCAAAAGATATTCCCAAAACCTCTCAAAACCTTGCCACAGTCGGTCCTCTGGTACAAAAAGCAAAGACATAACCCATTATTCCTGATATTTTTAACTAAGACCCTGACTGAAGATAATATCTCAAACAGAACTCTCTTTGTACATCATAAAATAACATCAAAGAGCACAAACAACCTTTCTGGTTCACCCTTCCACAAACTTTCACTCTCAGAGTGCAGTACAGAAATGGGGTTAACACAGAGATTCTGGAACAGTGTGCTCACCCTCCTTGCTGTTTTTTCACTTCATTTTCTCACAAAGCTGACCAGAGGGAAGGAACACGCAGCTGCGATTACTCTCTTCAAGGTCTAATAACAGCCATGCAATATATCACTTTAAAATACATTTTTTAAATGAATAAGTTGCCCTCGAGGCTGAAGACTGGTGAAATCTCCCATGCTAGATCAAACCACTGCTTTTGGTGTCAGCCACAGCCCCTGCTGCGAGTGCTCCTTTGAAGTGTTCTCAGGTAGGGGCAGCTCAGCAGAGAATGCCCTGCTGTGCTAAACCAAGGAACCTGAACCCAGAGATCTTATTTTCTGCTTGTTCTGGAAAAAATCCTGCTGAGCTGCAGGCATAGGAATTCAAATAGGAGGGCTATAGGTACATTAGAAATATTGCAATTGATTAAATGACATTTTGCATGGGAAAGGAGCTCAAATTTAAGCCAGGGTCTTTGTGCCTAAGTGTAACACAGCTATAAACTGAATTTCAACCTGTGTTTTAAAGCTGGTGGCTTACTTTTGCTGTGAGAGTGGGTTTTAACTACATCTGAGACTGAAGATGTGGTATCACCTGCCTCTAAAGTAGATACAGAGATGTCTCCCTGCATTGAGAAACAGCTCTTCAAGTCAAGTTCCAACTAAGCTACAGCAAATTTAAAGCCAGTGTTTTAAGACAGTCTATTTCTTTGTCTGCAGAGAGGAGCTTCAACCCCAGCTGTGGGTACTTCAAAGGCACAGATTCCACAGCTGGTACTAGAGCTAGTATTAAGATGCCAGCTTCAACATATGCTAGATTTTATGATCCAGAGGTTTTCATCATCAGTTTTATTAATGTACACATTTTAATAAATTGGAAGTCATCTATAGCACTAATTTGCAATTTTAAGTACAGCAACACTCTAAAATATTATTTAGATGAAGGAGACATTTTAGAATTTGTGAATTATTTACATTTTTCAGAGGTTTTCCTTTCCAAAAGATCAGACATATACCGCCTGTAGTTTGGTAAGGTGCTGAAAGTAAGACTTGCCTTTATTAGCATGTCTAGGTAAGAACTTTCCTATGATCAGTCCAGGCCTCTGAAATATTTATAGTGTATACTGAGGAATGACTCCATATCCTAGGCAAGTACAATGTCCAAGCTGCAAAAAGGCTAGTGCTACTATATGGAAAAATGGCATTATTTCCCAGACTTTGTTCTGAAATAACTAAAACACTTCAAGCATACAGCTTGGCATGTGAAGGGAGAGCCAAGAGTGAGACTGCAGCTTTTGCCACTCTGTAAGTGTGGCAAAGCAGGTGAGAACAGGCTCCTCATCACAAAGACACTGTATCCAGGGGAAGCTTGGCTCACTCTGGGATAAAGCACAGATTTCATAATATTGCTTAAAAAAAAATTCTACTGATACATATTTAAATAGTATTTCCTAGATTAATCTACAGACCCCCTCCTCTTATCCCTGACTCACAGATAATGTGGTTCTGCCATTCTCCATCTCCTGAATTTGGAGTCTAACGAGACGATCTAGAGGTAGGCAAGGGATGCAATAGGAAAACTCCTGCTGGTCCATTGTCTACACGGTGTATTGAGCCAACAGGACTGGAAAAGTATCTTAAGAATAGGCCCGTTGGAGGCTATCAATTCCATTTTTAGTCATGGGGTTTATTTCATCTGAATTGAAGCCAACTTTGAAGAGTTTGCCCTTTTATTTTTAATGAAAAACCTAAGTCAATAATTTACAGCCTTGCTGACAAAAAGGTCTCTATAAAAAATCCTTAAGATTTTCTTGGTGAAATAGCTTTATTTTGCTTTGTCTGAATTATTTCATAAATAAAGCATTCTAGTGTATTTGGCTTTGTTTATATGTTTCCTCTCCTTCAAAATGAAATGAAAAGAGAAAAAAATGTAGAGAATGAGATGAAACCGGGAGCAAAAGCTAAATTAAACTGGAGACAGCTCGAAGCTTCCTGAGAATCCTTTCTGCATACTCATTACACCTCCCATTTCCTCCCTCCCTTCTCTAGGCAAGAAGCAACACTCCATTTTATTAGCCCACAATGAGAAGCAATACAATGTTTGCTCTCTGGCCAGGCTGGAATTACTGTCAATTCAGCTGCTCTGTGCAAGAGACATTAAAGAGTGTCTCATTCCATACTGGGGTTTACATTTTGTCTGCAGCTATGAAGCTTTTTCAGTCTTTTTAACAAGGGCAGTACAATGTCTTTGGAGGGATTATATGGTTGCCCTTTTCTTACTGCAACTTAAAGTATAATAGAGAACCATGGAGTAACTATAATGCTGTAATTAACTGGAGTGGCTCTGCTGATGTTATTAACCATAAGCGTATAATTCAAGTGGCTTCTGAATAGCCATAAAGCCCCAGGAGTGACATACAGCTCCACATTCACTTCATAACCATCTGTTATTATCAAAATATGTTGGATTTTCCAGTTTATGGTGAAAGTTTTAAAGTAATGCCTCTCTATGAGATGTTGGAAAATGTTTTTCTAGACGGTCTGTGGCTGGGGGAGTAGGCAAAAATTATGATACATTTGTACTAAATATTAGTTTTATTTTACTGTATCAGAGCAAAGACAGGCTTGTAATTCTTATTACCCTTTTTTTCCTCCCCAATGCAATATTCTTTTTCATTCTAATTCTTCATTCTGAGCAATTTATGTACATCTGACATAACTGTAGCCTGCATTAGGGAGAAATGGAAAACATACAGTTCAAAGCCATTATGACTCTCCCTGCCCTGTGGTGCAGAGCTCAGCTCGTGTGGGTTGTCATAGCTTTATTAAGGTCAACGTTCCAGAAACTGGTAGAGCATCTGATTCTCCTATGGTTTTGATCTGAACACGCTCATGATTTCCTTCCCATCTGCTTTCCTTTACATGCTAAACATTTATATTTCAAAAACTGCGTGCTTCGAATTTCCCCTTTTAATTCACACACAAGCACTTTAAAGTTTTTAAGGTGCATATGCCATTTCTGTCTTCTGGAAAAGCAAGACAGGTACCATGGCTAGGAGAGCAGAGCTTTAGCAGGCATCAATCTTTAAGTTTTTGACAGACAATTGGAATTTCTTGATTTTTTTTCTTTTTTTTCCACTTCCCTTATTATATGCAATATCACTCTAATTCTATTTTCAGAAATTGAAGAATTTTCAGGACAAATTATTAAAAACATTAAATGGGTCACAAGGAGCTAATAACTCAAAGGAATCCAGTAAGCTGGGCAAGGTGAACTTTACCACTTCCCTTTATCAGTAGTCTGGCCAAATGTCTCAAGCACAGCCAAGTATCCACGAATTTCTGCCAGGCCACTGTAGCTGTGTGGAAAAAACTGGAGGCTGAGTTGAAAACAGTCAAGAGAAGTGAATCCAGTTGATGGGTGGGGTGTGGAGATGGGGTTATGAAGTACTGTTTAAATTTGGGACACAATCAGATCTAGGACTGGACTTTGAGCCTGAAGTAACCAGAGCTTGTTTATTACAGGTCTCTGAAAGGCATATGAGGTTAAGTAAATGCTGCTGCTGCTATAGACAAAGAACCTCTGTTGGTTTGAGGCTATATTATAATTAGTACTAGAATCAGAGTTAGTATAAAGTTCTCAGAGGGTAAGCAGTGAGAAGATGGTTGTGTTGATGAATGACAGTGAGACCCACAGGAAGAGCAAATGCGCATTACCAGAAGTGTCTTTACAAATGGATGTGGTTTGTTGAGACACAACAAATGGATATGGTTTGTCTGGGGCAGAGGTAAGGGAATTAAATGAGCATGAAGTGAATTTAATATGATGGTGGAATTCATCAGACCGGTAGAGCTCGGATAAAAACTGTCCCAAGGGATGCAGAGCCAGGAGCCAAGGGAATCAATAGGACTCTCAGAGCAAGGGCTTTGCCAGGCAGTGATAGCCAGATTCAGCCCAGGGTCCAGATCAGACACTCACGGCAGTGAGGCAGCGGCAAGGCCAACCTGGGAAGTCAGTTTGGTTGCCAGGGTTCTGACCTTGTCTGATGGGAGTAGTGAGGGTCAGACATAGCACCGTGGTTACTGAGTAGGATCAAAATCATGCTGGGAAGTCCTTTGTGGGTTGGGGAGTTGACCAGCAGGGTCCATGGACAGACATGGGCATGGCTATGGCTGAGCTGGAGCCTGGAATTTCTGAGAATTCATTGGGTAGGGTCTGCCAGCCCCATTGGGCTGAAATGGGGATCCTGGGCCAGGGCGTCGGGCTGGGCCAGTGGCCCCAGGGTTGGCTGGTCAGAGCCTTTAAGGACTGTTAGTGTTCTCAGGGTCCTGGCAGCAGATGAGTAGTGATCAGAGCCTCTGAACTACCTTTTAAAAAGGTTCAGAATTGGGGTTGAGGCTAAAGGCATGAGATAGCTTCAAACCGTGTCAGATAAACCCCACAGAATTAGGATGTGGGCTGACGACAGCAGCATGGTGGTTAGGTCTATGAAACGTTTCACTCAAGTATAGTTAAGGCTAAGTTTCACTCAGAGAATAAATAAATATAATAAAAGGCACAGTTTAGATCATTATAGGCTAGGATAAGAGCTGTGAATGAATTTATCTGCCTGATGAGTTAAAGCACAGCAATGGCAAAAAAAAAAAAGAAGATAGATTTCTTCAGTTTTTTTTCTTGTGAGCATGAACAGGAATAAGTTGCAGATTAACCTAAAGCAAGGATGAAGGGCTTACCTAATCTTCTTCCTTCAGAAAAATAGATGGGGTTTTGTGCATGTGTCAATGGTCAATTCAGCATGGGCAAATACTGAATGTGGATCCCCCTTCCAAAGAGGTTTTGGTTGTAATTGACATTACTGAGTGTTAGATATTACTAATATTAGGTTTGAAGCTGAGACCAAAGTATAGGCTTTAGCAAATCTGTTGAACTAGATGGAAAATTGTCCAGTCTTTCACAGGACTTTTCTGAAGTCACCCCTTTGGGCACATGATCACAGTAAAGCTGTCTGGGTACAGCACCAGCGATCTTGGCCTTGAAAGTAAATTAGCTGGTAGCATTTTGAACACCCTCAGGGACAAGGAGCAGAGCCTGCACTTACACTGTGCCTGTGGGTTAGCTGAAATTATGAGGGCACTATATAGACAGTGAAGAACCTCTGAGTCTGATGTCACTACAGCAAAAAACCATCACATTATGCAAAACATTCCATTTTTAAAAGCATGGTTTTAAACAAATACATTCATGTTCTCTTCAGTAGGAAAGGAAGGAGTAACTCCCCAGACTCATCTAGCCTTCTTCCTCTGGTCACCACCAGAAAACACATTTTGCTTTTTTTTTTTTACTGTAATAGATATCATAGAAACCTTAAAGACAACTGTATTACTGGACCATGTTACAGGATTAATGGTGAGAAAATGTACTATAATGAACTGGGTCTTAGTATATTAATTCATGTTTGTAAATTAATTTTCCCTTCTTCCAGTACATGCTCACATTTGGCAGCCTTTAAGCTTCTGAAGTGCTCCTTCTCCTTTTGGTAGCATCCTGATGATGGCAGTGGTGACATCTGCAGAGAAAAGTACAAGACTTTTGCAGTCCTCCTTCTCCAGTATGAAATTTCTCATCTGTGCAAAGAGAGTACCTTTGTGGCTATCAGTGACATCTTGGCAGCAAGGAATAAAAAAAAAGACTTATTGACTCACATGAATACAAATGCAAAATCAAAATACCTGAGAATAGATGTTTCTATTAACAGAAATTCCTTTGAAAAAGTGCATACACATACTGAACAAGGTATGGAATTTCTGGAAGAGGTTTGTAGTAATAGTCAAGGCAGAAGAGGATAAATGGTGCCTTCCTTTTGACTCTCCTGGACCTCTTTCTCTAGGTTCTATCCCATATTGAAACGGGAGAAAGAATACCAACAATGGTAGTTCTGGATGTATATTAAATGAAACTTTCATTTGTTGTAAATGGATTAAGTTTGACTTAAAAACCCAGCATAACTCTTTTCAGCTTTCACCAAAGACACTGCTGAAGTATCTTTTATCCTGCAGTGGGGTCTATCAGTTCGCATTTGACTGACTTTCCCAGCATAAGTTTCTATTTCAAGATATTTTGCACACACTTTCTTGACATTTAACCTTGTGTTGTTTAATTTGGGACTGGAGGTCAGAGTTGGGTTTTGCTAGGCGCATAATCTGAACAGTGGACACTAGAGATAGCATTATTTTAAGCGTCTTCTGTTTGCAGTGTCAATCTTTACTTCATTTTGCTGAATTTCTTAATTTATTTGGAATGTACGTCTACACATTAATATGTCCATACTAAAGTATTGTCCAGCATGATAGAATACGGGTATGCAGTAATGGTACCACTACTGAAAAAGGAAAGTTGGAAAAGCAGTTTGTTTACAGGCCTGCTTTTTGACAGACTTCAAAGAAAAGCATTATACAAATCTGATCAAATCCTTTAAAAGTCAGTGGGAATTTTCCCATAAACATATTTGGCATTCATTAGATTATGAATGAAATTGATGATGGAATGATGGTATATTAATTTTCTGCCATGAACTGCAGAAGTAGTAGAGATGAAGCAGATTTTTTGAGAAGGTAATGGCATTAAGTTAGCACGACTGGTTTTTACCAAGTAGCCTAATCACTGTGCTCTCCCCAGATACAAAAGTAGTATGTTTGGCCTCTGCTCCTCTAAGCAATATCTGACAGCAACTAAAGATGCAAGAAATAAATACAAAAATAAAAAATAAATTGTTACAGTTAACTGGAAGAAATTAACTAGGCCAGTGTGGAGTCAAGCCCCATTCCTAGTCTAATTTCAAGACGACTTCATGCACAAAGGATGGACAACTTGAGGACTGTTCAAGTTTTATCATCTTCAAATCCCCAGGTATCACAGACAAACTATTTGTTTTTAACAAATTTGAGCTGATCTTTTATGAAATTCAGTTATTTAAAAATTGTTTGTTTGTGGTTCCTGAACTCTGTTTCTGTGGAATGGCCTTGGAAGGGGAGAAGAACTGAGACAAAGATTCAACATCAGGCTGCAGCTGAAAGTTGAAAGATGATTTAAGAAGTCTTTCCTAAAAGTAACATCGTGCTGCTTGTGAAATATGTCTGGTTTTCATCTTTGCCAGCTACCAGAGTCAGGCACTTATTCACAAAGGCTTCAGAAACAGCAAGGTCTATTCCCCTCCAGTCCCTCTGCTTTAGTAAGCTCTTCATGCAGACACCCAGCCTTTCACCTAGGTACACGTCTGCTGCTGTCAGGCAGCGTGAACTGAAATCCCAGGAAACCACGAGGTGGGGTAGCCAGCAGTGCTGAGCAGGTATCCACTGTGGCTTCTGCAGAATTTATACCCCCAGAGTGCGTCACAGCTGTAGAAGAGTGGTCAAAAGCAAGAGGGTTAGTCTGGGATTAGCCAGGAACAGACACCAGTTGCAATGCAGGACAGGTCAAGAACGTGAGCTTTTATGCCAAAATGGATAATTGAGAGGGAGGAAGGAAGAATTATTCTGAAGTGGAGGACTTTTGGTAGGTTTTTCTTATTTTCAGAGGCACTTAGCTACAGCCAGAGAAAAGCTACTCTTTTCAAACATGAATGCTGACACTGAGTCAACAGCAGGTTAATTCAGCCATGTAACTTATATTTTAAGACCCCAATCTGAATGATAGGAATGTTTAAATAAGCAAATATAATCTATTCAGCAAAGTATCTTATTTTTCTCTCAAATTAAGCATTTCTTACATGTGATTTTTCAGTGGGAATCCTACAGATTGCTAAATCAAGACATTAAACTATTCTGAAATTTACATATAATTAATAAATAGAGTTTTCCAGTCAGAAATCCCCTGCAGAAACCATTGGTTTGAGATTTGTTGCTCTCCCTGAAGAACTTTGTGTTTGGGAAATGCCAGTGGCTGTTTGCCTAAAAAAAGGAATACGATGAGGTAATTAAAAAGATGAAAAATAATAACATTAATTATTTTTGTTTGTGTTTTGCTGGTGATTCAAAAACTCCATCAATATGCTTATAAATGAAAGAAACAGCTATGAAGGTACTTGCTTGCTTTCATTTTTACTTGGAAGAATTACCACTATACTTACCTCTAATACAGCATGGAATCCACTCCTGTGAGAACACTTGGAGCAATCGTTTTAATCCTCCTAAAAACTGGATTTCATTGGCAATCTGTAAATACAGTGTGACACTGTTGGATTCACAGATACTAAGAATGTGGATATAGGTTTAGAGGACAGTAGCTGTGAATTGGAGTGCTTCAGTGTACTCTGCTCTTTTCACTAGATATATATTTCTCTCCAACCTTGGGCAGGATAATTTTATTTTCCCTGGATACTAAGACCCATATTTTAGGCTATATTTCCTATGTCTGTGAGGGAGGAATCAAGGACTTACATTATTACATTTATATGCAAATTAGTCCACCTTGACTCAGATAGAGTGAAATTAAATTAAAAGCTGCTTACCTGCTAGCTCCTTCATGACAGCAGGTAACAAGGAAGAACAGAAATGGCATTTTCTTCAAGTTCTACCTTGTTACTTGCCTGTCATATGCAGTGGGTAGGCTCAGGTTGTTTTATGATCTGCTGTAGTAGGGAAGTAGCAAACCACCAACATAATGGGAATAAGGAGGGAATTTTGATCCAGGCACTTAATTCTAAGTCAAATGTCTGCTGAAACAGTCGGTTTGCCTAGGGCTGTGGGGAAGATTGCCAGACTCTGGTCTCTGCTATGTGCTAGAAAGAGCTATACAGGTCAAGACAACACCCCAGGCACTGCTGAGTCTCACAGCACCCCGAGGTTCTCTGGCACCGCATCCGCTGAGATACGATATCATCTGCCTGACTTCTTGTTTGCGCCCAGGATGTTGCTCATCCATGGAAGAGGGAGATAATAAACCTTCAGCTCCTCTGACCACTGAGCCTGGGATTCCTAGGTATTCCCTAGGTGAGTGGAAACAGTGGAGACCTAGAAGGCTTTAGCTTCCTTTTTCACATGAAGCAGTCCCCAAAATGTCTGGCAGGTGGTAACTCCAAGGTTTCAAGGACCAGTGAGAGATTTAAGAAGTTAAATATTTTTCCCTCTGACTTCCCCAGGTGAATAGGGATTTTCACCCTTCATTACAAGATGCAGGGACAGAGATAAGCAATACATTCTGATGTACAGACTTTAAAAAACAGTAAAAATAACTTGGTAGGAAACAACACAGACAAAGTCTGAAAACTGTACTGCTTATGAGAAGGACAAAAGAGAAAATAATTTAAGATATATATATATATATATGAACATTCAGAAAGACACACATTGTAGGTAGAATTATATTTAGGTGGCATGTTTTCAAATTTTGTGAGTCTTCTGAGACTGCTTTTGTTACAAGCATCTTCATGAAAAAGTAAAACAGATTTGTTGCCCATTCATGCCTTTGCTCTTCATTCCAGAAGAAACACTCTAAGATTTAGATGTGAAATATCTCATGGGTTTCCACAGAAGCTAGAGAATGTAAAAATGAGTGTAGTTGCAGTGATGCAACCCTAAACCTCTACAAAGTGTTAATATCATCCCAGGAACAAATTCAGGTGAGGCATTGTAATTCAGTGACTTCAATTTCTATGATCACAAACCACCAGTGCTTCAAAAGCATCTTTTTTTACTGTTATTATGTTACTATGAACCACTTTACACTCCTAAAGAATTCCCTCAGTCATGTCCACTCAGTTTAGTATTTACCTGCTTGGACTGGAAAATATGAAAACCCTGTCCACATGATAGATTTGGTTCTTTTGTAGTCTTACTCATCTTCTCACAGAATACATGATTTTTGGTGAGTTTAGCAAAACTTACTGAGAGACAATTTTTATTCATTCTTAATAAGCATTTCTATTTCAATCCACTGCTTGCCTAATCTCTCTGTTCTATACTGTGCCACGGCAGAGCTGTTATTTTAGATAAGAAAGTGCTTGGCATAAGCAAGCACAGTAATGTGAACAGTAATTACAGGTACCCAGGCCTCCCAGCACCATTCTTCCAAGTGCCAAACATCTGTGGTTACCTTTCAGGTACCCACAGCCCCTCTCTCTCCTGACAACATCCCTCCAGCCAGCCAGTCACTGCCTGACAATTTATCAGTAGCTCAAATTACAGGAACCTGACTAAATTGGGGGTTTCCTGTGGTCCAGGAGTTGAACTGGATCATTCTTGTGAGTCCTGGCCAATATGCTATGGGTTCTGTAAAGGCAGGTTAGTCTCAAATGTGTGGACTTGAGGTGAGAGATGCTATGCTTAAACAGGTACATATTATTAATTAAGCTATGGTACTGCCCTGAGCAATGTATACCATTAAGGAAACATACAGGAAGGGCAATGCAAGGAGGGAGCAGGCTCATTGTTCAGACCACTTTATTCAGAGGCAAAATATTTTCATGACACACCTCCTCAAGAAATCTTTGCCATGTGCTTCAGATTATATTGCAGCATTTGTCTTGAAATGACCCATACTGATCTGTTGCTGTGTGAATATGTTTTATCTGATTCAGTATAAAAGTTGTGGGAAGAAAACCATGCCAAACACTGAATCTTTTCCAGGCATTTCTTCACAAGGCGTGGTGTTATGCACAACAACAAAGACCGAATCTCAGTTTCGGAACAGCAATGGCTTAAAAGGAGAAGTCTCTGTCAGCATTTGCAATTAAGACTGAGTTAAATATTTTCCCCTCCCGAAAGATTGCAAGATTTTGCTTGAAACATGCCTTACTAGAGTGTCAATCTTTACTTCAGCCATGATGGCTTACCATTTGTTCTCTTTTTCTCTCATCCTGTGTAAAGTCACCTGGCTAGGATTCATTACAGCATTTCCACATGAGATGATACCATAATACACATAAAAGTGTATTCTGTGTATCCTAATTGTCAGCCTGAATACCTGTACTAACCAGTACTAGAGAAGTGGCATTCATAACACATCCACCAGGGACTTGATTCCCTGATAAAGCTAGTTTCAATATCTTCTAGGATTTTGTATGTGGAACTATAGTATTGCATCCAGTTCTGGAGTCTCCAGCGCAGGAAGGACATTGACCTGCTGGAGTGAGCCCAGAGGAGGCCACCAAGATGATCAGAGGGATGGAGCACCTCTTCCAGGAGGAAAGGTTGAGAGGATTGGGATTGTTCAGCCTGGAGAAGAGAAGACTTTGGAGTGGCCTAATCGCAGCCGTCCAGTACCCAATGGGAGCCTACAAGAAAGATGGAAAGAGACTTTTTACAAGAGCATATAGGAACAGGATGAGGGGAAATGGCTTCAAACCGAAAGAGAGCAGGTTTAGATTAGATATTAGGAAAAAAATTTTTAGTTTGAGTGTAGTGAGGCACTGAAATACATTGAGTATTTGTGGAAGCACCATCCCTGGAAATGTTCAAGGTCAGGTTGGATGGCGCCCTGGGCATCCTGGTCTAGGGTAAGGTGTCCCTGCCCACGGCAGGTTGGTTGGAACTAGATCATTTTTAAGATCCCTTCCAATCCAAGCCATTGTATGATTACATGATTCTTGCAAAGAGCTGGCACTTTGCAGCTAGTTACTGCAGTTTGGTACTACAGAAATATTTCTATTCAACATTTCTAAAATCTGCATTTAACCAGTACAATAATTAATTGCTGTTCATAATACTTGTGTTTCTGTGGGGTTATCTGAACTGATAGTGCGCTGATTGGTTTCTGTATTTACACATAACCTTTTAAAGGTTGCCAGGGAAACCTAGAGCACTCTTTTTGGAAGAAGAGAATACAAATTAATTGTGCCAATCATAATTTCTAAGTAGTTTTGTAAGTCATCAGTTACATAATTTTGCTAAGATAATAGAGCCTTTAATATTTATTACTATGTTCCTAGCATTTACTTTAGGTAAAAAGAACAGAGCAAGTCCAACATGGCACACTTGGAGGACTATAGCAGTTTAAATGTGGTAATCAAAAGAGCATCTGTTTTATGGAGTATTTTTCATAAGTCACAACAGTGAGTACCATGTTGCAACGGATGACCTTATTACTGATTCATAAAACTGACCTTTAAGAATTAAAAGTACCAAAAAGTTCCATTTTAGGGCAGTAGTTGGGATTATATAAAAGTAGTCAGGCCTTTGCCTTGGACCTGGATGATATTTATACGCCAGTGTCAAAACTGTGATCCTGAACCCCCTGTGACCAGCTGAAAGGTCAAAAGGCTCTTCCCTCCCTTCCTATAATCCCTACCTGCTGATGTGCCTGCAGCATGCTACCCCTGGCTGGGGAAAGATGGAAAGCAAGAAAGGAAACTCGTGGGTTGAGAGAGACACAGTTTAGTAAGTGAAGTAAAGAAAAAGAAAAAAAAACCTGAAACAAAACAAGTGGTGTGAAGGAAATCACTGAGCAGTGGCTGTTTTCCAAAAAGAAAAAAACCCTTCACTTGGGTTTTTTTGCTGAGCACATGCTGTGCAGTGTGGGATATCCCTGGGGTTAGCTGGGGTCGGCTGTGCCAGCTTTGTCCACTTCCAGTCTCTGCCCACCCCCAGCCTACATGCTGGGAGGGCAGAACAGAAGAAAGAGAAAGCCTTGGTTTTGTGCAAGCACTGCTAACAACAGCCAAAACACAGCGTGTTGTCAACACTGCTCTGGTCACAGATCCACAGCACCCTACAGACTGCTCTTAGCAAAATTAACTCCATCCCAGCCAGAGCCAGTACAGCAAAAATATCTGACATATGTAAGGAGGTAACTGTGCCTCTCCAAAACTCTCACACTGCCCTTCTGCACATAGCTGCAGGAACAGGAATATTTGGGCTCACCTTTTGGGAGATCCAAGCCCTCTTTTTGGATAGCACCCACAGGATGAGGAATGCAGGGTATTCTGGTGAGAAGCATTCATCACCCGCCCAGGCACCATGCAGAAAACCTCCTCTCCTTAGTCAGCACATAAGCAAATTGTAAGGGAAGATCCAAGGGGTGCAGGTGCCCAGCTGGGGCACAGGAACCCACACTGGGTTCCTGTACCTCTTTTCTTTTCAGTGGAGAACAAATATCTAAGCAAGACATGGTCATGGTCACAGTACAAAGCTACATACCTTCTCTGACTACTAGATTATTTCATACGAAAGAGGGTGGATAGCTATCCCTCATTTTTCCTAAGAGGAAAGTGCCTGCCTGATGCTCCCAGCTGTGTACTGCAAGCACTGGCTGCACCTCCTCTGCAGCCTGAGCAGCCACCAAGACTGATTTCAGGCAGCTGCTCTTTGCTAGCTCACGGCAGCTCCCTGTTCAACAAGCTTGAGATTTCAGAGCCTGCTTTGAGGTGTCTCAACAGGCACCAGCCAAGAAGTTCAACCCAAGATCTGAAAAAGACCTACAGCCCTCTTGAGCAGCACCTCAAGGCCAGGCAGGATATCCCCAGGCATCCAAAACAGAAAGGCACACCTGCATTCAGCCAACTTTGAAATCCAAGTTTATCTTCAATAGTGACTCAGCCCAACCAGGCTCCATAATCTCAGAGCCCAGGTTCATAATCTCTCTTACTTCCAGGTATCACTTCCAAAAGTGAGCTCTCTTCTATGCACTTCCTAAGAAGTTTTTGACTACGTTAATTGTTGTTAGATATAAACTATTCCAAAATTACTTCTCCCTCCTGACTGCAGTTTTGCTTAATCTGCACCACAGCAGGGGTGGCTAAGCCTCCTCCCAACCCAAACCCTGCTACTAAGTAACAGCATCTAACATAGATGAGACCAGAAGACAAAACAAACAGTACAATGCACTTTCAGACCACCATGTAACTGAAGGACCTTGTGATTGCCAAGTGCCCTGAAGCCCAATCACACTGACACGAGTGGTGCACACACCACCTTTAGTAGCTGTTTCAGGAAACAGGATGGTTTCCGAATGAGAGCATCCCTTAATAGTCACCCTGGCAACAATTTATTCAGAAAATAGCTTTAAGCCATGGATCGATATAATCGGAGTGCTAAATAGTATGATCCTTTTGTTGTATTAAGTAGCCCATAAAATATAATACTGACCTCTTTCAATAGTAGTAATTGAAATGCAAATATGAAACACAGATGTGGTTTTCTCTCTCCACAGACCTGAGAGGTGCCTGCTTTTCAAACTGGGGACTCAACCTCTTCAGATGTCTACAGTCAGCACAGAGTTGCATGCTCCATGTTTTATTCCTTTCCTTCTAGAAAAAAACTCCTTTTACTTTCAGCTTGCTGGTTTATCCCCATTTTTCAGTTGCATCCACCTATTTTCCCTTGGTTTATGCATCCTTTGGACTGGCACTAATTTTACAATTGTGACTCATCTGTCACAGGAGGACTGTTCTATGATAGGAGTTCTCAAACATATCTGCAAAACCAAATAAATATGCAAATAACTGTAAAAATAAGTAACAACAAAACCAAATAACCAAAATAATGTTTAAGCAATAAGGAATTGCTTCTGGATATTTCAGGCCAGATTAGGCGATTTACAGTCTGTCATGAAGAAGGGTTTGACAAATACAGCAGGGCCTTTGCAATGTAGTAACTGATTGAACAAAACATCAGGCAGTATTTAAGTGTTACATGCAAAGTATTGCAGTCAGCGGAGAGCTAGTAAATACGATCACTACTTTTCTTCTTGTTGTTTCACTGTTGAAACAGAAGAAAAGAGAGACTATCAAAAGAAGAGGAAATGGACTTTTGTCTCTTTTAGTCATCTCTACTTAGCCAACTTTTATTCCTAACAAGTGAATTTACTCTGGTAACAATCCCCTTAAATGCTGTGAAATAAAAAATGGAGTGTCCTAAAATTTACCTAATAATTTCATGGCTCTTGGAAATTATAAGATCTTTGAAACAGACACTTTTATACAACCAATTCACCATAAATTAATCATAACATTGCAACAGAACCCATCAAGATGAATTCAGTTGACTTTAATGTAAATGTAATTTCTATTTCTGTAGGTGCTCCATTACAATTGGTCTGCATTTAAATATGAGTCAATCATCACCTAAAATGAGGTTTACCCTCACTTTTTCTCCCCAGTGTATCTTCTGGCCATACATAATGTAATTTGAATCTTGAGAGGAATGGGTATTGCTGCTCTGTCTGTGCTAGTAGCCTGTACCATCACAAACAAACAACTTAGGATTTTGTATCTGGTCAGTCTAGTATGAGTCTCATAAATGGAAAAACTTATAGGACATACCCAGCTAAATTAAATTCTACATTTTGTTTAAGTAAAAAGAGGTGAAAGTGTCCTAAATTGCATTAAAAAAAAAATCCTATACCATTGCAGGAGGAAGCAATGTTACTGTAGTGTTGACCAGAGAATGAAGAAAATTCTGTGAAGGAAAGATGTTTTGGCCTTATAATTAGACATGGGGATTTTAAAAATAGCACAGCAGTATTTTAAAGCAAAAATGGTGAAAAATACTTCTTTTTAAGCAAGGTGGGGATTTTATTAATGTAGAACATTCAAAAGGCACTAAATGTCCTCATGGTGTCAGCCATGATAAGTTTCTGATAAATCCTGAGCCATTTATGCTACTAGTTACCAGTAACATGTATGTGGTTCTGATGGACTCATAGAGATACCAGTAAATCCTCAGGGCTGCATCTCACACAGAGACAAAAACTACCTAAACAGACTAAAACAGTTCCCTGCTGCAGGCAAAGGAGAACCTGCAGAAGGTCACGCTGCAGGTGCATGTTGGGAAATTTGCCACAGGAAGGGGCAGGGAGGAATGAAGCAAATTCAAACACGCAAAAATTATGTTCGCTGTATGTATAATACTCTTTTGCATCTGTAATACAGACTGCCTTGGGGGAGCTGGGGGAAGAGTTTTGCAAGGAATGAAACTGTTCTTTTAAAAGACAAAAAAATTATACATGAATGATAAAGAGCATTGAGATGACAGAAATCAGTTACCTGTTCATATTCCACATGCTCCAGAGACATATCACTGCAGTACAAATTTAACCACACAATCAAAATTCTCTATAGCTATAGCAACTGCTCAAGCATACCTCTCCTGCTAAATCCACAGCTGAAAAGAAACATCTTGTCATTCTTCTAAAATTTGCACCTTCGCATTTGTGCCCTTTAGTAATTCCATAAAATTTGTCTGACATGACAGTTAGAAAAATTCATTAGCAATGTGTGCATTTAAATATTGATTAAAGTAGGGGTGGGGGATGGTTTTTGTTTGGTTGTTTGGCTGTTTGTTTTAAATATGTTTTGGGGCATGTTTGTAATGAAAAACTGAAACCTGATTTGGCAACACTGATTATATGATCTATGAATTTAAATTAGTTTGGAGAGGACTAGGTCCAAAAGGACATGACCATCTTTTCAATCTGTAGGAATTATTTGTGAGATAATCCTAACTAATTTTGCTGAAAACACTGAAAAGTCTCATAGTCAAAAGGCAAAAGTGGAAATCATCTCAGTTTTTGTTTCAAGGATTTACAGATCAGTATTTTTCCACCTGAGTAAAATAAAGAGCTCTGTTTCTAAGAGAGGCTCGAGCAATCAGAAGTAGAGAAGCCAAGAGAACCGAGGTCTGTTGTTTTGGTAGCTACAACACTGGTGTTTAGCAACTATTTTACTAGCAATAGAGATCTTGGATAGGTGCCCCTGGCTTTTAATTCCTATTCAGTTGAATTCAGTAAGTACCCTATTCTAATGTAACCAAAACAGCGCACGCAGGAATTCAGTTTCCAGCTTTTCATTCCCTCAGCAGGAAACCGTTGTTCTTTTTTCCAAATAGCTGAAAACAAACAAACAAACAAAAAAATCAGGAAAATATTCAGAGAATTAAAATGTTTGAGGTAGAGAAGAAGGTAATCATTTACATATGTGCATTGAAGAGTTTTGAAAATTAGCTTTCGAGCTCTGCTTGCACTCGCATTTCTTCCCCACTTATTGTTGCTCTCTAACAGTAAACTTTATTCAGTTCTGTCAGAGCCAACAGGAAAACAGTAGAACATCACCCAGCAGATTCAAACAGCAGGAAAAGAGCTTTACCAAAAAATAAGTAAGTGAATAAATTACTTTTTAAATCACTGATAAGCAATATAAATAAAAGTTTTATTATTGATGTGTCCATGCTATTATCACACACTCCACTCTAGTATACTCTTGTGTAGTTTACAGCCTGCTCACTGAACAGGAAACCACTCAGCTTCACCCTGTGCTCAAAAGCTGCTGCTAACCTAAATTATTTTGTAATTGTAAGAGTGGGCTAGTTGAAAATAAGAGGTTTGTGTTGGCATTTCCCAAACTTTAGGCAATTCCAAGGGTGGATGCTTAGATATAGATAAAATGAGCGTGCCTTAATGCAGCCTTAATGCAATCCCTGGCCAAATCTTCATTGCAAAATAACTTTTGATGTTGCTTCTGAAAACGAAGTACTGCTACTGCAATGATTCACAAATGTTGGTGTACAGGTTGATAAAGAGCTACAGTCCAGTGGATAAAGACAGTCATGGTGAGAGAACCAACATCAGGTTAAGGTTTATATGGCTCTTCCACATCCAATATATCTCATATATTCTCCAAGGCAGAGTAATAGCAGGATGGAAGAATACCACACCCGGACTAGGGGTAGTGTTACACTTATTTGGCAGAATAAGAAGGGAGCCATGTGCAGTGGCACAGCTGCATGTGGAAAGAGAGTTTTAGCTCTTATCTCCCTAAGGAAACTCATCCCTCCAACAAGACACTGAATATGCTAAAGCATCAATAAGGCTGTTACAATATTTATGTCTAAAATGAATGTTTGCAAAATGAGTAGAGCTCTCTGCAACAAACTTGGAGCTGTAAGTGAACAAAAATATAAGGTTTGACCCAAGATTGTTGAATTTCCAAATCTGCCAAGTCATTTCTCAAATGTAGTTATTATCCTTGCAACTTTCACTCATTAATTTAAACTGGACTCTTTGAGAAGTTTCATAGAACAATGGCAATTTCTAATATTTAATTAAGTGGATCTTTTTTTTCTTTTTTTATGTATTTAGATCTTGCCCAAACATACATGAAGTAATGAATCCGAATATACATCTGAAAGGTAAAATTCTTTCACTGTTGAAAAAGGAAGTACTATAGCATGCCTATTTAGCCTACTTTTTACTCAGAGCCAGTAAAAGTCTGTGACAGATCTGAACATTTTAGTATCATAAAGATTAAAATGAACTGTAAGAAAAAATGAAAAGTAATGGACACCCACTAAGGGGATATCCACTAATGCAGAAAACCAAAAAGTGTTTACTTCCACTATGCCCCAAAAAAATGTTTGGCTTCAGGATGCTATACACTGCAAAAAGCCATGAATAAGTTATTCTCTTGATGCAGTCTGAAAACCTTACTTTGGCTGATTGCTTCTAGAAAGTAACTGAGGGAAGTTTCTTTTTCCCTCTGCTGCTACCTTTGAAGGTCTCTCCTCTTTTTGCTGTTTGCTGTTCCAAAACAACAAGACAATGACATGGGATCTCTAAATCTGTTTCCATGACAGGTTATGGTCAGTAGCAAGCATGTGTTTAAACTACATTAATTTCAAAATTAAAACACTGTACTTACTTAAATTGCTTGTAAATGACACAGCAGTTCACAACTGTAGCTGAGCTGAGACATTTAATGCAAAGCATATAAAATTATCTCACTAAAAAGTGGCACAACTAGCCAGATACATTTATTTGATGTACCATATGTTTATAGTGTTATGTGAAGTTTGCTTAAATGCATTCAATATCCATATAATAGAGAAGATTTAGATTTAGGGCTGGAAAAAGGAGTTCTGGGGAAAATAAAACCCAGCAATCTATCATCTAACTGCAAATCTTTTATCGTCTGTGGATAGCTGGCCTTAGCACAAATGCCCACCATAACTGGTATTCATTCACAGGCCTTTTTCACATCTCTGAAGTGAAACCTGCCCAATCTTTCACTTGGTACTCTAATTAAACCTATATTATTCAGGAAGTTTCTGCTTGTTTATCTAGTCCCTCTACAGGTTGAAGGAAGATGCCTGTATACCTGAACAAGGTTTTGCATCATAATTTTGGGCAAGACAGTAAAAAACTGACTCTGAAAATGTCTATGCAGTTCTTCCTTGCAGCATTTCCAGCTTCAGGGTTTTTTTCTACTGAAGTGGGTAGGATACACTCTGCCAAGATCACAAGGTTTATTAAATCACAACCCACAATTCTTTATCGCTTTCTGCCACTGGCTGAAACACCACAGTGACTAAAAAAACACTGTGCATTCATAGATTCAGAGAAGCCAATGGAAACAGATTTACCTTCTGTTTTCCCACTTAAAGGGCTATGTTTTTGATGTTGGATTTTCATGTACAAATTCCTAACCTGTCACCCTTCTAAACAAAAGTTTTTTAGGTCACCATGAAAAGCAGTCAAGGTTGCCACAAAATGCACACTCTGTTTTATTCTCTTGCAAATTAAAGAGAAGATAATTTTTTCCATTTTGTCCTTTGACATCAGACATTCTCTGTCAAATGGCAGAAACACACCCACGCATATGCCACAGAAATATAAAACCTTCCTATTATTATAAGTGATAGTCTCTATTTATTAATTTCACAGGCAATGCAGCAAAGCAATGAAAAAATTTCGGACTGAATAAAATGTGATCAGTCCCTATAGCTTGAGGAGAATCTAGCCTGTGCCAGCTCTAAATCTTTAGCTCGTAGTGAAAAAAAATGGTGCCAGAAGGTCCAGCTGATTGCAGCGACCTGGCACAAAGATTCTGTCCTCTTTCATCCTTGTTCTACAGCCAGTGCACCAAAAGCCAGAAAATTTGAAGATGTCTCTGCTCATTACAGGTGGGTTGGGCTAGACGACCTTTAAAGGTCCTTTCTAACCCAAACTGGCCTATGATTCTATAATAAATTGGATGTTCCAGTGTGATAGATAGATAGTAAACAGCAGAAATAGTCTCCCCTTAGGTGTTTAGCTTCTGCAACAGTACCTCTTCTAACACCTGGACATTGTGCAGCACTTCTCATTCTGAGGGCCTGACAGAGTGAAATATTCATCTTCATTACTAAAATTATATTCTTAAATATCAGGAAGAGTGGTTTCTCACTGGATCGCACTCCTCAGCTAGCACAAAGCAAATACTTGGGCAGTGACCTTACACAGAGGGCAGACCCATGGAAAAGCAGCACCAGTGCTGCTCCTTCACTGGTCCGGTGCAAAGGAGGCCTAAGAAGAAAGAAAGCAGCTGGAGTTCATCCCAACTCCGGTGATTCAGGCATAGCAGAAGAGATGATAAACTGACCTGGACATCAATTGTAAACTGATATTGGATAGTAATACATCACCCAAAAGGCTCGTGTCAAACAGTCCCCTTTTAGCATTAAGCCATGAAATGCATTGGTAATAGCATTGACGTTTACCACTGTTATTCATTTTTTATTGTTGAGGATAAAACAACCACTTTTTTTACGAACAGCAGTACAAAAGCTGCAAATTAAGACACTGCCTTTTTTTATTACTATCCTGATACCACCTTTAACTGGGCTTATTTTGATTAACACCAGTATAACTGAACAGAAAATCAGACAAGTAGCTTGCATGAATAACTCTCCTCCCTTGTTGCCCATGACTGATCCTCCAAGCAGAGATTAAAGTACTACATATATGGAATAAATGAACATTCAATGCCATCTGCTGGGGTGTACAAAAATATGCAATACCAGGCTCACAGACCCAGAGTGACAAATGCAAAGAGGCTGTTTAGGCAGAAACTTACTTATTCCAAAACACAGCTGAAAGGGAGGGCTGTGGGATGCTGGCTGTCCTTAATACCCCTCGGCCCTGGGGTACAACCCCTGGACAAGAAGTAGTTCTGGTTTAAACTCTCTCCTTAGCATAAAAGTGTTTCAGTGCACAATTATCCATTTTTTCTAAGCATTACAGCATGCTGTAATTATTTGTTATTGGTTGGTCTCGATAGTAGGACTTTCATGCTCTGTTTTTGAAATCAGGCCATTATGTAGCCAGAGATGCAAGGTTTGTGAGTTTACAGGCAGCCTAAGAAAGGATTGAAACCATCTAGAACAAGAGCACATACTGGGCAAGGTCATACCATGGCTGTTTTGCATTAAAGAGTCACTGGATTAAATGTGTAAATCAGGTTTAGTGCAGAACTCGGGAGTCTCTGTTCACCAGTTCTTCGCTCCTGTAGCTCGTGCCCTCCTGGCTATACCATGAAACAACTTCATGGGCAGACAGGCACCACTGAGAATAGCTTATAGCCTGATAGCTGGAGTGTTCTCAGTTTTGGGATCTTCTTCTGCTTCTAAGAGAACAAAACATGTTTCTATCCACAGAGGGATTTCCAGATCAGGAGTCCCATAGCTCTCAAAGTTCTGCACCAAGAAGCAAAACTCAGGAGAGAAAGAGAAGAGTTCAAGCACGTCCTTCGTTGGGTGTTTTTGGTGGGCGGGCTTAGACATGCTCGCGATCGTGAATCCCATTTCCACACAGCTACTTCCTCATGCATTGTACAGGTCAACAAACTCATGGGTGGACCTGCTTCATGCCCTTTTTTCAGTATCTCTAATATACTGGAAATAAACACTTTAAAATCTGCAGTTGGCAGACTTTTATTCCTTTATATAAGTTATTAGCTACTGTATAATTTACTACAGAATGGGACCTGCTGACAGCTTTTCTCCATTTCATACAGAAAAGAGAACTATTCCTGCTAACACCTATCATTCTGTAAGTACCACATGCTCTTCCTAATTCTTTCAGTTCCTGAGGTATGTTAATATCATCTTGTCTATAATACTAACAAAAAATGCAACCATCATTCTTTTTTAATGCAAAATAAGGCATGAGAATCGTGAAATATAGAGGAGAGCTTTTACTTTGTTTTAGAGGGATCTGGACTGGAGAAGTGACTCACTCGCCAATTCTCCATTTATGGGCTGAATCTAAAATATGCCTTTGTCATAAGATCAGGTGAAAATAACAGGGTTCAAGATGAACAAGTATGTAAGTCTTAAATCTCAAGGTTAAGTATGTAAGCAATACAAATGAAAGCTGAAAAGCAAACAGTACACATTTCAGTGTCTTTCCATTTGTATCTGAAAGCTGGGTTTAAGTTTCAGTTCAGGCATATAAGAAAAGAGTGTAAATACCTTTTAAATCACAAAAATATGAAAATAAAGCACAGGTCTATGTTTAATAGGCAGTTTTGACAAATATAGGATGACTAAAGAAGTTTGATGTAATCAATTCTTTGACAGCTTCAGATTTCACAGAATGGTTCATAACAATTAGATGCTATATGGGATTAATACCAAATAGAAGGCAGCAACAGCATGGAGCAGAACGGCGAAAGAACGGTCAGGAAACTACTTACTTATGTTAAGACACTTAGGGAATTATTTAAGAAATTTCTAACACTAATCGGCTATTTTTGGGAATTCTCCAAAGAGTCCTGAGTTCCTAAAATGATGGAAAAGAACAGTGGTAACCACAATTTCTTCCAAGAAAGAAAGCAAATCCTAGGATTTATTTTGTACCTGGAGAGATTATTAAACAAAGTCAATCTGAAAGCATCTTTTGGAAATAATAGGTCCGATTATGCAAAGAATTGTTAATGTGAACATGAAGAACATCTCATCAACTCCTCAAACCAAAAGTGATTTCCTTTTCAGCAGAAATATGACTACAATAATGAGAAAGAAAACAGTAATTGTGATATATACTGATTTTTGTTAGGCCTCTGATATTTCCCAGAAGACAGTCTCACAAGTACATACCTGGTCTAGATGAAAAAGCATTTCATCTAGATGAAAGTGCTCGCACAACCGATTGAAAAAATAGCCACTCTCAGCCTAGCTGACAGTAGTCTGCTGCTGAACTGGAAAGAGTTGTGCAGAGAAGAGCCTAAAAACCCAGGTACCTTGCAGGGGTCTGTCTATTTTTATGTATTATCATAAAGAGACACCTCTCCCTGCAATGTACTGTAAAGAACAGTTCTTTGAGGTCTGCCTCAAGTTTTAACAAAGATGTGTACAACCTGGAGAGAGTTCACAGGAAAGTAGCACTGGGGATAAGAGATTCAAAATCTTTTAAGTTGGTTGACAACTCAGGAAAGCTTTAAAGAAGCATATTTTCTCAGTAAGAAGACTAAAAGAAAATACAATTATACGCATTAGCATAATAAAGGTTGAAATAAAGTGGATAGTAATAAATTTTTTTAGTGTCCTTGGAGAGTAAAACAAATTGGTTTCAATTTTAGCACTCAAGAGAAAAAGCATGAACTGAAAGGGCAGTTAACTGGTAGAAGAAGATAAGTCAGGAAGCTATGGATTCCCCATTACTAATGAGAATAAAACAAACATCAGGGAATAAATTTGAGAATAAAACAAACACCAAGGAAGATGACATCTTGAGTCACTTTCAGCACCACATTTCCATGGACTCCCCTGTTCCATACATACTCGCTATCACATTCACTTGGACTGCACATTTGCTAGCACAAATTCCCCAAAACACCGTATGTTTTTATTTGGAAGCATGACATTTGTGATGAGCTAGTTAATATATTCTTGCAAGTAACATATGTAAACAGGCAGTACAATTCAAATACCACATGGATAATATTATAATAAAAGATACAGTTTCAAATGTCTGCAATGATCATAAAATTAAAGACTCTCATTATATTTGCAAGAGCAGAGAGGCAAAATTCAGAGAGACATTTAAACTGTCTCCCAAATGGCTATTTTATGACTCTAAATTAAAAATCTAGGTCCTCAAGCCACTTCCTCAACTGCTTTCCAGCCCTTCAGTTTCCATCAGACCATGCACCAAAATGTCTGGTTATGGCAAGCATATATTTTCACACTGAAAATAATCTTGAACTTAAGTTTATTTGTATTGTCTGCATATCTCTTCTTCTGTCCAGAGCAAATATTTGACAATGAAAGGCAAGAGTGACTTACAGTTTTCCTCCAAGTCATTTGAGGAGGAGGAAGATTTGTACGAGACTGTAAATTCTTCGATGGTGGAGGCCATTCATTCTTTGAGAATCCTTCCTGCTAAACCTCTACAAGAATCTGAATATGCAGGTAACATTTTCTGTATGTGGAAACTGAGCAAAACCTAGAGTTATATAGGAACAGTAGAGACTTGGAGTTTTGAGTCCAGATATTTTTTTTAATTAAATGGTTCAAACAGGAAAATAACACTGGTAGGCAGAAACACGAGAAGAGCTTTGTCTGCTTCTTCATAGACGACAGTTACACTGATATTCATTAGATTATGCTAAATTAATAATTACACACTGCTTTTTTAATTTTAATATTAGCTTCACGGGATAAATTCTATTATCCCATTGCACATGGAATGTGCAAAAAACTGGCTGATTAAACCCACAGCCATTTCAGAAAAGCTCACTGCTATTTAAGCCTAGAAACTGTTAAGATGGAAAACATATTAAAGAACACACTAAACTTTCCTCCAGATGATAATGTAGTATTCTTTCTAAAGGCATTCTCTGATGCTTTAAAGAGCAGTAATAAGCAATTACTTTGAGTGTATTTCTCAAGCATTCTTGACCTTGTAAGGTAGGTGCATTAATCACTTTTTGGTTTACTAAAGCTATTATAAGTCACATTTAATGCCTAAACATACAGAGCCAATTAATATCCCATTTATGGGGGTGAAATATCATCCTAGCCGTGCATTGCTCCAACCCATTATAAACACTCTAGAGGTTTTAAAATGTTAAAAAAATGGGAAGGAGTCCTAGATGAGAAAGACTGGAAACCATAAATCAGATAGCTTGCTCCAGTTCACATCAAAGTCAGCAAAGACAGTTTCTACTCATTTTTTGTGGGAGTTTGTTTGATGTCTAAACAAATAGATGGCTTTTAAAGTGAGTAAATTTATCAGTGTGTGAAAGGATCACAGTCAGTCTGAACAACCAGATATCCTACATTGTGTTCCAAGACTAATTTTTCCTTTTTTTTTTTGAATTCTGAAGTGAATTCCAAATACAGTTTTTATCCTGGTTAGTAGTAAAAACTTTCATTTAGCAGTCGGCATCTTTTGCTGTTTATGTAAGACTGTCCTGAAATAGCCAAAAGACATAGTTTTTGTTTTGTGATTTCAGATAAAACACATTAAACAAAAAGCTGCTTTTTGCCTGTGCATTATGCCCAGTAACTATAATGTGGCAAGATACAAGAGTGAGGAAAGGACTGAAAATGTATTTCAAAAGGGTAAAATTCAATGATAACATTTTTGCCATCTTTTCTAGATAAATACCAGTGCCCTTGAGATGTAAAATTAATGACTGAAAAACACACGGTAGCATACAACCTGAGCATTTCTTTTTGATGGCCAGGGATGCAGTTTTTATTAAAAGCTAAAGTAAAAATTAAAATACTGGCTAGAGAATAAAACCCCTACAACCCTTGCAAAACCAGAACAACACGACAGCATTGCCAAGAGCAAAGGTTCAAACGAAAAACAAATTCAGTAATCTAACCACAGTTAAGGTCAAATGTCTACCTTAACTGTTTACCACTTTATGAAGGCTTTTTTTTTTCAACCACAGTGGGGAAGTTAACCATAAAGCTATTACCAGGGTCATGCTTATGTCATCAATACAGCTGCTAAAATGGTGGTTAAGTTCAGAAAAAAACAAAAAAAAATTAAAAATGCTATAAAAATGGCAAGATCTGACCTGAAAAACACATTTTGAACATTAAAACCCCTTCTTCTTCAAACATCATATTACTGAATTACTCAGGCTTGATTTTTCTTCCTCTTTTGCAGATAAACGTTGCTTAAGGCCTTCAGGTACCACTTCCCCAATGAGCGAGAACCCTTCTCAGCCCCCTGAACACTCGGCTGTAAGTAAAGATACTAAACCTTATTCACAAACAGATTTCCCCTTTTCTGTAACATCCCCCAAAGTGCAGTCTATTTACAGTCTTAGCCACATCACATTCATTTGCACCAGGCCGTCCAAGTTCCTGTGAGCCGTTCCTGTTTCACCTTGCACGGATGCCCTCGCCTCTTGCTTTCACTCGTTGACTGCTGGGGTTCTCCTAAGTCTGAGAGGCATCCCAGTGGGGAGCAGCGCCCTTTCTACTGGCCATAGCTTCAAGAATGATGGCTAACATCACATCTTTACTTTGGTTTATTAACAGGTTCGCACATTTGATCCGGAGGAGAGAACAGTGCCAAATGTAAGAGGTATAATAAAAAAAAAATCTACCCATTTCTGCAAATGGAAATAGGAATTGCTATTTCCATATTTACCTGTTGTACATAGGCAGAGATTACAGATGATAGAATAGACACGATTTTCAGAACAGCAGCGGCTTTCCAAAATAACCATACTGCAAATTTTGCAGTACTCTTTCAACTATCTAACACTGAAGGAATTATTTACAGAAAGAGATATATTTTATCTCAGGAGCTCCCTGTTCCTCCAGGGGAAGGAAAAAAAGCCCTTCAGTTTAAAAATCAGATTTTCCTTTTCACTATATTGTGAGGACATAAGGGGCAGGGAGAAGCCTGTGTCTCCTGAACTCTTCCCCCAAAAGGCTGCAAGATGCCTGCTGTGCTTTACTTCTAACAATGTCATGATTTTTCACTCCCTGTCCTTCTCAGGCTTTTTGCATAAATATATTGTAAAGCATAATCTAATAACTATTTTTAACTAGCAATACCAACTTTAGCAATTCCCACTAGGGATTTATATCCTAGGGTAACAATTTACAAAGGTTGTCTGACAATGTTCACCTACTCAGAATATATTGACTGTGTGGTACATCACCTAGCATTTTTTTTTTCTCTGCTGCTTTACCTTTAACCCTAAATTTGCTTCAAATCCTTTGAGTCAGAAATGTACCTTTAATTTTTGTTCTGTTTTGTTTCTTGTGGTGAAATCAGAGACAGACTATCTTATTCTTCAAGAACCTAATGAAGTGTCCAAATATTAAATCCTCTGACTGACAGTTTTAGTCAATTGTAAGATTGTTTTAAGAGTAGGTTTCTATACACTTTTTTATATTTAATTTACTTTGGATGTAGCAGTACATCATGAAGTCAGCTACTGAAGGATTAAATATCTGATTAGCTTTGAAAAGAAATGGTATTTTTTATCTTACCATTTTCAAATCTTTGAACCATTAGGTAATATGGTCAAAAAAAATTGCAATTACCAGGCCAAGAAAATGTGATCCTTTTGTGTTTGCTGTACCAGCTGATTTTTAGAAAGTATTATCATTTGATCAGCCAGAAAAATAACTCAAACAATTCCATGTAAAACACCATTTGCTTTTTTTCCTCTTATTTCATACTATAATGCAAAATGTAGAGAGCAATAATTCCTACCGATGATGAGAAAGTAAGCGCTATATAGTTTGAAAATGAAAGGTTACATTGATTCTTGTGAGCAAATCCCCATGTAGCCTGGAAAAAAGCTGAATTGCGATAAATTTGAGTAAGCTATCTTCAAAATCTGCAGGAATCAGTAGGCAAGGACAGTTTGCCAGCTTATCTAAAGCTATGAATTCCACCAGGATGTAGTAGGTTGGATTTACATGTCTCCATGTGATGTGTGCTGATGTTAAGATGAACCAAAGCCAGTAAGGAAGGTAATTTAATTTAGCTCAGGAAGGTAAATTAAACTCTGGTGTTTGAGAATGCAACTGATACATATTTTTAGTACTTCCTGAATGAATAGTGCTTATAGAGGACACTATTATTTTTGGATAATAACTACACTGTTTTTAAATATATCCTAACATTTTTTCTCATGCCCAGTGCTATTAAGTGGCCTTGCCACAAGATGGCATGAATAGCACAGAAGACTTTTTGTCAGCAATATTTTCTAGAAATGTTAAACATTTAAGGTATCATTATTTTATTCAGAGCAATTTGTTATGGTTTACTTGAAGAAGATCTTGAGATATGTTGCATGTCCTTTGCATTAGTTAGGATTTTGGCATGTAGAATTTAGGAAAATAATCTCAATATAGTGAAAATAAAGTAAGATTTATTTTATTACTAAGATGTTAAATTTAAATAATCAGTCATATTTTGATATATTTGAAAAAAAATCGATCTGATGTCATTAGTTTTCACTATTTTTATAAATTTCTATACAAAAATAAAAACAGACAAAAAATGCATCCCTAACTCAATAAGCACATATATGTATATAAAGTCTCGGGATAATATTTAAATTTACAATATCTGAATAAATATCACCCTCTAATGTTTCATTCTGAATGCCAGAGCAGAGTTCTGGAGGTAGAGCCAGGGGAGGGCAAGGAATGGGTTTGGACTGCTCATAACAATAACAATACCAGGATAAAGCTGTCACTTCATTTGTGAATTATATGGGTAGAACTCTACTAAGAATTATTAATTATTATTTTTAGGAGGAAGAATGAAAATACATGGATACCAGGTAAGCGGAAGCTCTCATCAATTAAAATTTTTACAGGTAATTTTGCCATTTAATAGATTCTTAAAAGCAGGCTGCCATTTTGCTAGCACTAGCTAAAGGATAAGAGAACTCCTATCTGCAGTCCTACATTATCTCACCCACTTGCATTCACAGTTCATAAGGATGTCTTTTATTCCTCAGTGATTTTAAAATGGCATGGTATAGCACGATGTTCTGTGGCCTAGAGCACATAAACCCTTTGACTCTTGACACAGGCATGTCTGCTTAATCTAAATTCTTCACATTTCTCTCTAGTAAACCACGGAGAAAAAAACAAAAAGCTTACAGAGATTTTTGTTTCCTCTCTTTTCCAGGAGCCTACACCTCCCCCACGGTAAGATCACATCAGAGATCACTTACCTGTGGTCCCCGGGGAACTCAGTGCTAATGAACACGCACATCCATCTGTACTGCTCATGGTAATGAGGTGGCTGGAAGTGAGCCAGCATCCTTCTACTGCTGGCTCTCTTTGGACTTACAGGTTCTGATATGTTATTTGGGAGAACAAAACATGAGCTTCAAGTATTCATAGCAGGAGCTCAGGCCTGCATCTTCAAAACCAGCTTGGCTGTGCCTATAGACAAGTCAAAAGCCTAGAAATATTGAATCTGGTTCAACTCAGATATAAATTGCTGGGGGAAAAAAATATTCCACCAATTTTATTGGTGCCTTAGGCTCTGTTCACTGTGCTAATATTGACTTCATTCTCACTTAAATCAATTTGCTAGTGCTTTTTGCTACACATCTAAATCACGTATAGAAATCAACTAGAATATTTCCACTTACTCCCACAGAAGATAGACCAAGTGCTATTCCACAAATATATTTTCCTATGATATGCCCACAAATCAAAAATTAATCATTTCTTGGTTTTGTCAACCTCAAATAATAACTGCTATAATTAAAAAAAGCATCCTTCCCAAAGGTCATCTAGGGATGACAAGCTTATTCCTCCATGCCTACACTGACTGCCCGAAAAGCTATAAAGAATTTTAAAATATGAATTGCATTACATATTCAGATTTGACTCTAAAAAAATACGAAATAGCATAAAAGGGCAGTATAATTCCACAAATTCAAAACTGTAATAGTGCAGGAATAAGAACAGTCTCAATCCATTATTCTACAAAATTTCACTATTTGTTTCTGTTTGTATTATGGTGGCCAGAATGGTTCTTAATTCTCTCACCTGACTTAATTTGGGTACGTACTGTGCAAACATACAAGGATGTGATGGTGGACTCCCCAGGAGCCCACCACTGAAGGCAGTTCTGCCAGGCACCATGAACTCAGCTCTGGTTTTGTCCAGCCAACCTCTCCATGCCGCAGCTTCCAGCCAGAGCTGGGACTGCCCAGAGTCTCAGAGCACGGGCAGGGCGTGCCCACATCCATCAGAAAACACCAGGCCCATGTTACCTGTGAGTTTTCTGCGATGAAGAACATTTTTTCCTCTGTGTCTGAACCAGCAGTGTGTTCCCTGGCTGGACCACGTACGCGGCCATACCCACCCGGAAACATCCACCCTGCAGAGCTGTGCTTGGCACACACTGGCGAGGCACACAGAGGCAGTATTGAGTGGCACACAACACCATGCAGTAAGGTCTTGTAAATCTAGAATATTATCCAATATTACCATTGCTATTGAAGGGCCCAGAAGAGCTCCTGGACCTGAGCTTGACTCAGCACAAATACATTGAAATACTCTCAGAAAATTCCAGTCTCTTACTTCTAGAACAATGTCCCTATACCTCCTTTATTCCCTAATAGCTCTTCAAGTTCTCCTTTGACTTCTCTAGGCCTCTGAAGATGCTGCCAAAGCAGTATCAGCCCCTTCCTCCAGAGCCAAGAATAAGCAGCCAGGTCTTTCACGAGAGGAACACGCTCAGCCAAGATCCCACCTTTCCAGTATCAGCAAAAGTCACAAGGTACAGTGCATTCCTCATCTTCGTTCCCTGAGAATCAAAACACTCTCCCTGCTCAAACTACAAAATTTTACTTCCCTCACACCTCTGTTTTTACTTAAGAAAGTTATTCTTAGACAGCCGTGAATAATTGAGAGAAGTAGTATTTAGTGTAATGTGACACTGGCATATTTTTTTTAAGATGACAAAATAATGGTAAAGAAGTAAAGGACTAGAAAAGTAGACAGAACTTTCATGAACACTTTGTTTAAGGTTTGTGCCATTTTTTTCCTTAATAACATTTAGGGGTCTTGCAACCACTTTTAAGTAGAAAAATGCTATTTACTTAGCACAGTTAGTGAATTAAGTCATGGGGAAATACATTGACTGTATCAGAGATACAGAAATGCACTCCACATCCCCAAGACATTACATTCAGCAAAATAAATGACTCATCTGTAGCCAGAAGTCTGGCTTCAGCTCATCAGACCAATGAATCCAGGCTACAAATCACTCCTTTTTTCCACCTTGCACCCCTCAGCCACACAACGCCCATGGTCATTCAGCATCCTGGCATGGCAGTGAGGATGAGCCACCTGAAGCACAAACCACTTGTGTCCAGCTGCATGACCCAGCACATGCTTATGCCAGGTTATGAGTCTGGTTGCTTTTCCCACACAACACATACCTGGTCAGATAAGCACGTACACATGCTGCTCACTGCCACGCAATCAGACGTGCATGGGCTCTTGCTGTGTGACCAAAATGCACATTCATAACGGGGGACAGTGTTGGACACATGCTGGGAAGAGGAATGACACAAATCCAGGGGTCACAGGGTACGATGCTCAAATGACTCTTGGCAAAAACCTATAGCAGCCAGAAACTGTGTCAGTCTTGTCCATCCTTCCTTAAATGATTTCAATTTCAGCTCATCAGGATGGAATTTTGCTTCATTTTACAGAGGTCACTCCAAATCCCTTGGGGGGAAAATAAGCTTACAAATCAAGGAAATAATCTTTTGCTTAAAGTTAAGTATATACTTAATGAGTGAGCTTTAATTGTGGGTTGTTGGGGTGCGTTTTTTTTCCTGACTGGTGCTTAAATTTTTTCATGGATTAGGTTCCAAAAGCTGTTGTTGCTAAGACATTTTATTAATATGAAGTAGCTTCATATTCAGATGCAAGACCTGACATAGAGCTGCAAAGTTCCAAATCCCACAGCTGATCCCCTCCCTTGGTAGGGCAGCACATAGACTGAAAGTTTTGTGAGAAATGTTATAATCCATGTTGCCAGCAGATATCAGTATGCAGAGCACTTGGATTTGAAAGGTCCTATTATAAAGCCAAATTCTGTAATATAAATATATGTCATGTCTGTTGTAGTAGGCGTTGTTATCACATGAGTAAGACAGAAGTGGCACAGAATAAGACCACACAATATCTGGGGAAGGCACTTGACAAATCTCCCACACAAGCACTTCACTCAAAATATTTCTCACCCATCTTCAGTCCAGTTACATCTTTCTAAGGAGAAACCATACATATGAGCTGCAGAGGGAAGGAGTATGGCACTACAGCTTACAGTCCTTTGCTAGACTGTAAGCAAAGCTGTCCAACCACAGATGTGATTTAGGAGTGCAAGTCCTGTTTTCCAACAAGATTTGGAAGACTTATAAAATTTAACACATCATTATTTTTACACTCTATAAATAGCTTCATTAAAAAATAGGCAAGTGCAGGGTCCTGGAATGTATCTTAGAAGCTCTGGTGTGATTTAAACTTTTACGCCCGTGGTAAGCAGGCCATGCAAGGGCCGTGTCCCTTGGAGGTGGAGGCCAGCCCTGCAAGCACACCTTTAATGTCACTGGACTTTACCATGCACCCTATGTCCTTAATATGGGCTTTTACACATTAAGTAATGGCCCTGGAGACCAAGCTAACAAATTGCAGAAGCTAACACAAAAACAACTATCCAAACCAAAACAGTTCCTTTCCTTTCTCCTAGCCTTCATAAATAATACAGATAATTTCCAAATTTCTTGCCTCAGGCCTTCATGCTGATTGATGTTTTCAAAACAGACATGAGGAAGAGAGCCCTTGTCACTGCTGAAAAATAGCTCCCAGGGTTTCCTATACCAGATCTTCCTTTTGTGTTCTGACTGATTTAGCAAAATATCTACTGTCATATTTTTTCAGTCCAGGAGATAGGCTAAACAGGGACTAAATCTCAGAGCCTTCCAAAAACTACTAGATGCTTATTCACACCTTATGTTACTAAATAACTTGTAAAATCTGGTCCTCTGTCTCTTTTATTAGGACATACATGCTGCTAAAAAGCATAAGCTTTCATCATAATCAAAACATCTAACAAAAGATGTCAGACTCAACACCTTGTCCATTTTTTTTTTTTGGAGGGAGAGTATTTCCTTCCCAGGAAAGGATGGTACTCCTGTTGATCAGGCATATAAGGAGAAGGCAGAAAAATACCTTAACACATACTCAATTAGGACCATGAGGAACATTCTCCTCTCATCTTTCCCTGGTTTGCCCCTCTTTTCCTCTACACTTTCCATTTCACCTCTGTGAGTGTTTCATTTTATAAATTCTTCATTCCTCAAGGAACTTACTTCCATTTATAGCTGACTCTAAACTGTAATAAGACCTTTTGGCATGAGATGAAAAGTGCTGAAGTTGATACTCCTCTTTTTCCCCTCCTCTCAGTATAAATCCTTAACAAAGTTGTCTTTTACCATAATGAATTCAGTGGACGCAATTCTTTTTTTAAGGTAGTCCAAGATACTTCTCCTGAAAATAATTCATGTAAAAAAATAACCAGCCTGTGAACTTCTCTAGCAGTAACAAAATCCTTCCCTTGTCAAGGGCTGTTAGTTTTCAGTGATGATGTAATCAAACCATTTAAGTACTCAAAGTGATTTTTATTTTATCATAATTAAATGTTTTGCATATTATTCTTTCTCTTCTAGACATTCATCTGTTACAGAATCAAATAAAGTAAGTATTCATCTCTGTACATATTAGGACCATAAAAGCCAAACACATTCCGTGGCTACACAGCCTCTCTTGTGACAGTATTTTAGCCTATTAGATTAAAAAAACTGTAAGAGTCATATTAGCTTTGGGTCACAAAAGTGTCCATCTTTAATGTGTGTTGCAATTTCAATACTGCAACCTCCTGAATGGGGTACGTTTCTGAATTTGTCTGTAGAAATAAAAACATAGGTACAGTGCAAAGCTACCTGTCCGACTATCCACCTAAAGCATCTCTCGTAACTGCCTGATGTGGATGCCTGTGAAGAGGGAGCACTCTCCTTCAGACAGAGATTCCACATACATTTTTACAAGCAGAAAACTGAAATTACAAGGTCAATAGAGGAGTGTAACAGCATTCATGTAATATAAATACTTCAAATATAAGATGACCCATTTCAATACAAAACAAAAATAGACAAATTTTAAATCCAGTTTTAACAGTGCCTGTTATCCCCCAGCTCCCTTTTGCCTCTCCTTCCCCATTCACATTCTACTCAGACCAATGAAGTAAAGCAGAGGAAATGGTTTTAGCAATAAGGGAGTTTAGTTATGACAAGTGGTTTCCTATAAAACTTATTAAGAGATACAGTCCCTACAATCATGCAGAGTGTTAAAGGATGCTTGTAAAATTTGGAAAGAGGTAATAATTTACAGCATTTTGTGCTTCTTACTGAATGTTTTAGTTCCTGCACTAATGTCTTCCTACTGAATTGGTTTTAATTTTTTTTCTTATTAAAGGGAACCAAAGAAAGGAATCTATAGTAGTTAATCCCAACTGTTTCCTTACACAACAGGCTGTAGCACAAATCTACAAACGTGTCTTGATCCAACTTTTAACTCCACTGAGTTTTCCTTCTCCACAGTTCTGACTGGGAGGCTGCCCCAAATCTCACTCCTCCCGGTTAGAAGCTTGTTTAGTTTGAAAGATGGTGACAAAAACTTGGTTTGATAGCAATATTGTAATCAACACTTAATGCTTAAGAAAAATGATATATTGGCAAGAAAGAGAATATTTTAATAAAAAAAGCTTTGGCTTGTCCTGGATACTGACTCATTACAAACCAAATATGAAAACACTCCCAAGAAAAATAAGTATCATACAGCTGTAATTAATATTTCTGGCTGGACACTGTACAGCTGCACAAATACTTCAGCTCTTAACAGGCTCTCAGTTTGGCTACACCTTAAGGAGAAATATTGTGTGTCTTATGACATGGAAAAGATAAAATTTAATTTTGATCACTTCCCATTCATATAGATATGAAGGCCTAAACAGTTTCAGTGTGACCTGGAAAAGACAGAGTGTGCCCTTGTCAGGGTTTCAGAGACCGAAGAGCAGGTCACTGGGTTTGAGAGAAGGACTGCCCTTCACCATAATCCAGACAGGCTGCAGGAAAGAGTACTGAGGAGTCTCTTGAAATTGGAAAGAACAAAGGCAAAATCCTACCCAAGAATGAACTAAACCCTCTGCCCAGCTCAGAAGGACCTGGGGACCAAAGGCTGAACATGAGCCACTGGTGTATCCTTGACGGCTGTAAAGGCCAACAGCATATCAAGCTGTGTCAACAGAAGCATGGCCAAGAGATCAAGGGAAGAGACTATTGCCTTTTACTCATCACTCTTTAGACAACACCTGGAGTACTGCTCAAGACAGAAGCTGACAGCGAGGAGAGGGTGAGGACAGGGTCACCAGGACATCCAGGGCATGCAGTACCTGTCCTGTGAAATGAGGCTGGTGGGGCTGGGCTCCCTTTGCCTAGAGAGGGGACAGCCCCGGGAAAACCCAACAGCTGCCAGTTGGTGTCTGAGAGATGTTTATCAAGAAGGCAGAGCATGGCGCTTTACAGAGTGCACAGTGGAAGTGCAAGAGGCAACAATCTTGAAATTGTGAAGATTTCAATCAGAAATAGGGAAGAAAAATTAATTATGAGGGTACTGAAAGAGGTTTCCCAGAGAGGCTGTGAAATCTGCATTCTGGGAGGTTTGCAAGACCCAGCTGGTCAAAGCTCTGAGACCCCAGGTCTCATCTCACAGTTCTCTGTGCTTTACGCAGGAGCTTGGGCGAGGACCTGCCTAGGTCTTGTCCAGCCTGAATGAGACTTGAAATTACTAAGTAATACATAAATATTATTGGGGAAGTATCTTATAAGGAAGGCTCAAAACGCAACCTCTACAAAGAATAAACCATTCTTCTCTTTAATATTTATGTATTATAGTCTTACATGCATCAAATTAACAAACAAAATAATTGCTATTCCCATAATTTTGATCAGTGAATCAAAATAATACAGAAATACAGCAAAAGTTTAGGAGTCAAACTCTAGTCTTCAGAAACCTATCATTCTTATTTCTAACATAATATGCTGGATTAAGACTCTCCACATAGTGATTTTTAATGAAATATCTGCCATGACAGTAAAAATAATTGTACTGTCAGTTAAGGAGCCTGAAAAGAAGTGCCTGATTTTACTCCTTGGATAGTGTCTCTCCAGTCAACCATAATCAATCCCTTGACTTAATACAAGATCAAGGAAGGAAAACCATACTGTAAGTTAAATTGATACACAATAGTCATCATGAAATGATGATCTTTGCAGTAAACCACGTGTTCACTTACACCCCTAAAAAGTTCAATTCTCATTGTTGCTAGTAGACTGAGATCAGTATTCGACCCAAGTTTTTGACAAAGTGATCAGGTATTAATGATTGAATGTTTATAAATTATTTTAAAACTGGTGGATAGTTGGGTCTGTTGGGATAAATTCAAGTTATGAATCCAAAGAAAAATATTTACTATGTTATCATTTTATACAGGCACCTGGAAGACAGCAAGGTCAGTATTCAATAATACGATAATAATCGTTTGTCTTTCCTTCATATTCCAAACCTAAAATATTCTATCATTAAAATTCTAAGTGAAACAAGAGACATCCCCCAGGTATACATCTGCTGAGAATGGAGAGAGTTAGAGAGACCTCAACAGTTGCTGATGAGCAGCAGAAAAAAAGAAACTAACTTGGCCTTAGCTACAGCTATTTGGGGAGCCAGGGTATCACATTTTTCCTAAGCAAATGTCTTAAGGTTTTGGGGAAAACAAGAGTGTCGGTGCCTAAAAAACCCAGAGAAGGATATCCAAAAGAGATCTGCACAGAGGACATCACCCTTCTCTCAATCTTGCTGCTCTTCCATTATTTGAGGGTGAGAATTTTGAAATAAAGTTTTTTAAAAGCTTTAGGCTTTTAAAGCTAAAAAAAAAAAAAATTGAAACCTCCCATGTTTTAAAAACATGGCAATTCTTTAGATGTACATATAAAAAAACTTGAAAAAACTGCTTAAACCACTCGCTGTGTCCACGTGCATGAAGGTCCATGAGAAACAACATTAATCCAAAATACTTTGAAGATAGATAGAGGTTACATGGCTTTTATGCGGCTCACACTTTGTGTTAATGAGTGCACCATTTCCTCTGGCATTTCCTTTTGTGGATTAAGGCACCGTTTCCTGATTTTCAGCAAGAAATAGTACTGACTGCATTAATAAATTCAATGCCTATCCTGTCCTATAAAAAGGATTTATGAACTCTCCACATACTTCTAGTTCAACATTCTACATTATTTACTATTATGTTAAGCTATATTTGACATCAGCAATCCCTGTAACGTCCCCCACGTAACATTCAGTACTAGTAGAAATGTTTCCCACTGAAATCATTAGCTGACTCATTCAAGCCAGACTGATTACAGTCTTTAAGGTTTTTCATTGAATTGCCTCACCCTCATGTATGAATGTGCTTAATTTATTTCACAGTAGTTGCTAGATGCTGTCAGTTACACAAAAGAGGAAATAATAAGTTCTTATCCTTTTTATTAATAGTTTCAAGTTTGGGGAAGAAACCTGATGTACCTTTTCAAGCACAACAGCATCCTCCTGAAGCCAGGTAGGAATAGAAGAATTTAATGAGTTTGTACTGGATGCTTCAAGGACTAAATATTCTGCCCAAGAAAATTATACTTCACTATGCAGTAACAGCAAGATGATACCACTTTCTGATGCCATGCAGTGATATATTATGTTTTGCCCTGATGTATGACAAGAACCATCTTTGAGAATTGCTTTCAAGCTATTGTAATTGCACAGCCAATTTTTATCTTTAATAGCATACTGCTGTATTACATTTCTGCTGCTATTTCTGTGATAGGGTGTTAAATATACTGTATAAAGAAGCTCTGCTATCTCCAGCCTCAGCATTTCCTCTCCCCCTCATTTTCTATTTTTATTTACAAAGGAAACACACCTGGCTTTTCAAAGACCAATTATTCTTCCATTGAAATCTTCCATAGTTAGTCCTATTTTGTTTTTCTAACCTACCCAAATCTTTATTTCCTAAATGTCTTTAATCTATTTTCTCCTGAAATATGCAACAAAACCCAAAAATATAGGAGACAGCATAGGAAGTATATGAATGATTTAAAATCTTTCCTAGACCAATACAGAATCTCTCATGTAGTGCTGTTAACAATAATGGCATTTCTTGGAGATAAAATTATTGTATGGACTAAATATGACCATATTTGTGACCCCAGGTATTCTATTTCTTCTTGTGGGTCTGTTACGTGCAGTTATATGGTCAATGTTCTTCCCAGTGTAACACAACAAAACAGTAACTGGGCACTCAAGAGCAGTCTAGAAAATCAGAACAGGCAGGGAAGAATTGCTCCCTGGGTCTTCCTACAGAAGTACTGGGAACATCAAATTTTCCTGCTGAAATTAGCAGGAAACAAAAGCAAACTGTGCTTCACTACACATGCAGTTAAAATGTGGAACTCTTATGGAGAGTAAATTTAAAAAATGTATACAACTTGAAAAAGTGGCTCGTGAAAATAAGGGAAGAGAAATCTGTCAAAAGACATTAAATACAAAATTACCACCCAAAACCTGGAAGGGCCCAAAGCTGCCATCAGTAAGAGGAAGGGGTATTCTGGGAAAGCACAGCTATGCACTGCTCTCTAATTTGACTCTTACACTGCTACTGAAAGAAATATTTTTCTGACATTACTTTTATTCGTTGCTTTTTCCTAGCCCTCAATGTACACAGAACTCTAAAAACATTTGCAGATCAGGTAAGAACCAGTGATTGCTTTGAAAGCCAAACTAAACATGGAAAAATAAGAGCAAGAAACAGATTCAGGTTGCTATGCTTGTATGTCTACACTGAGGATTTTCAATGCACTTCCTACTGTCCTTGACTACATAGCATACTTTTACTCTCCTGTAACTGCCTCTGCAAATGCCCTTTTTTATCAAAAAACCAAACCCCATAGCTGTGCCAAGAACCTATGAGTGCGTAACACGAACTTACAGTAAAAGCAAATACCACCAGGAAGAACATATGGACTGCATTATTAGTTCAGATCAAGTAGGATTCAATTTAACTTTGGTCACTGCCAGGCTAACCAAGCCCACCTCCCCCAGCTTTGTTTCACAGGCCCCAGCTCCCAGATTCTGGTGAGCTCCCTCCATTAAGCTCATTCCTTCTTGTGCTGGGGTGCAATTCCACACACTCTCCTCTGATACCTACTAAAAATCATTCTTTACATAATCCGTAAAGCTCATCAAGGTCTCTGTTCATTGCTGCCATTTCAGACACCTCCTACCATCCCTACCAGGACTCTTGCTCGTTCAGGCTCTCTGGGACAGCAGAGTATCCTTCTTCCTCTGCCAATTCCTTACCGTCCTGAAGCAACAGGGAGAGAACAAACAAGTAGCCTTTCCCCTGCTACCCTACAATTTCCTTTAAAATCTGTATTTGGCTTAAAACAATATTTTAAGAACAAATATTAATTTTATTAAATTTAATTTCTTGACAAGCTGTTGTTAGCTCCATTCCAGCCAGACTTAGTACACATTGCAAGAGAATTTTACCCTTCTTGTCCCACAGCTTAAGACACACCAGAAAAAAAAAATTTGCAAAACATACACGGCACAGGTCACAAAGCAACTATAGTCGTAGTGGTGTGGTCTCTTAAAAAAAAAAATTCTGGGGATAGCCACTAAAAATGCAGTGTGAACAAAAATGCTAAAATTATGATCCAATAAACTGGAAAGTAATAGTTCACATTTTGGCAAGTCTCGTAACTTGCAGAAAAAAAGGTCAATGTCTGTTGCCAGGCCCTTAGAACAGTGATTTCATTACCGAACAGACTGATTGCCTGCTGAAGATCACGGCTGTTTGTCTACTGCTATCAGTGGATCTTGTTTTAAAAACAAAAGTAATGCAGTAATAAATGGTACATATATGAATGGAACAGTGAAATGCAGTGAAAACCACTCCCTTTCTGTAAAAGAAAGTCTTCCAAATAAAATTTAATATTGTCATATGCTACATACCGGCATAACAATAATAAACTGATAAAGCATGAACAGATAAAGCACAATGAAATACCACCCTGACAAACAGCACTGTCTCTGGTGACAGTAACCAGAAGGAAAAGATGGAAGCCATTGATAACCACATTTTTCTCATTTACTTAGAAAATGGACACTGGGTCATTTCTCCCACCAGCACTGCATGAAACACAAAAAACTTCTCTGTTATACAGCAGGATATGATGTTTTTTATCTTCAATTAACAATTTTTCCCCATGTCACAGATCCGAAAATTACATTTGATCTTTACATTCAAAGGAAGCCCTTGCTTTTCCCAGGCTGTTTCTGCTGCATTCTCATCAGTCAGCCCGAGCCTCCCATATTACATGACTTCTTGTGTTCCTGACCCAACCCCTGCACTTCCTCAGCTCCACAGAGACCTGGGTAGCCGGGTCTAGCTAGTAAAGGGCAGCCCTAAACCTAGAGACAGCAAATCACGTTTGCTTTCGGAGAAGGATTTCAGCTGTTCCAGGCCCCTGTATGGAGCAGGCACACACAGCCAAAGACCAACACCTTCTCCTTAGTGCGAGAGCAACCTCACTCCTCAGTCCTGCATTTGTTAATTGAAACAAGGCACAGAGCAGACTGAAATTCATCAGCATGGCAGAACTTCTGAATCCTCTGAGGTTTCAACAGCTTGGTAGAAACAATGCTAGCTGGCGATTGAATGATGAGGGGCTTTAATATGATCCAACGTAACAGCAACTGGGATCCAACACAAATAAAAGGGGCTCAAAAGGTGAAAATAGAACAGAATGAACCATTATCCTTGCCCCATATTTAGTATTTTATTTAGCATTTGCTGTTTTATTAACAGTTTATTATTTTGCTATGTGCACAATAGCCTATCAGATTGAAGTCAATTAAAAACCATCAGGAAACTAATGTGTTAAATCTCTGGGGGCATTAATCTGAAATCACTGATGCTCCATTAGCACAAGACCACTCGTAACTGACAGCTCTGAATTTTAAAGGTTAATATCACAATACTCTAAACTAAACATACTATTCTCAAAATTACTAAGTAAAACATAGTGCAAAATTAAAACTTTAAATAATGCAACCTTTTTCCTTCTGAATTTACTTTTACAGGTTTCACATTAAGTGTAGATAATTTGACAATAAAGAAGCCACCACCTCCTACACCATATGCAGCATGCAAAAATAAATCAAAACATTTGCTTGTAGAACAGGAAATGCAATCTCTTACCCAACCCACTGAAAAGGTAAAGAGCACCTTTGCTACATAAAAAGACAAGTTTTTGGGAAACAGGATTAACACTATATGGCACCACCCCTGACCCCCTACGAAAGCAGTGGGTATTCAGCACCCTTGAAAAAGTCCAATACGAGCTCTTGAAACCATGGGTAAGAATTTAAATGTCGAATTTGATTAACACTTCCTAAAAGGACTTCTCAATCTTGATGCATTACCATTATATATTGTGCTGAATGTGCTTTAAATGCAGATTAGATACAATCTGGTTGTGCTTCTGCCAGTTGTTAATTTCTATTCACTGATTATGCTATCTTAAATTTAAGGATTTAAACAAATGTGAATGGTACTTTGGAGAATATGATCGCCATAAAGCAGAAAAGATATTGTTACAGAAAAACATTGTAAGTACCATTTATCTCAAAACCTGGGATGTGAACTCTTGGGGGAAAATTTCTGTAAACTGTCCACAATGGCTTCCAAGTTTTGTTGTGAACTAACCATACAACCCATAATTTAAATCTGTATTATATAGGATGAGACATTCTTGGTTAGAGATTGTTCAAAGAAATCAAAGGCCGAACCATACGTTTTGGTTGTTTATTATGGAAGAAGAGTATACAACATTAAAGTACGTTTTCTGGAAGAAAGCCAACAATACGCGTTGGGAACAGGGCTCAGAGGAGAGAGTGTAAGTAAAATCCCATCTGCTATTACAGTCTACAGCTTTTATGTCAGGCTTCCAAAGTTCTTAATACTAAATATTAGTTACAAACTCTCCCACATAACAAACTTGCTGTTTCTCTAAAGTTTCTCTCACAATACCCTCATTTTAAGTTTGTCTCAAGTTTCAAGCAACTTCAACATAATAATTTAAAAACAAATTTTGCATACCGTGCTCAAATTCAGATTTAAATCAATGTAAAAATTTCCTAGGTACTTACAATACTTCTATCTACTGTAAGTAACACCTGCAAAGTAAAACAGAAAGAGAAGTTCTACCTTTTCTGGCATACATATTATTTTAGCATATTTTTAAACTTGTGATAATTTAAGCAGGCATTTTCAAATATATACAACTCCACGCATCCGACAGCAGGACTTGATGCTATGAAGCAATAGAACAACAGCTGTCATGGATATTCAGAAGCAATTAAATCATGTGGGTCCCCAGCAATGAGTCTCTCAGATATGGTAAATTTCAATTAGAAAATCCCTTTAGACGAGCAGTGCTTCTGTGCATAATTAAATTCAATTACAGTCATGATAAGCGTCTAATTCTTATTCTACATATATGGTTAAATAACAAACACTGTATCTGCAAGTCTTTAACACAAGAAAAAACATTAAAATGGAAAGTCAACTCCATAAAAATGTGATACTTGCCAAACAAAACAAACCAAAAAACAAACCAAAAAGACCAAAAAAACCCAAACCAAACTAAACCAAACCCACACATAAAAAAAAAAAACAAAAAACACAACGAAAAACACAACCTAAAACTTAAAAAGAATGCTCCGCTGCAGAGCAAAAATGTAAAGCAACAACCTCCTTTGGGTTATTAGCTGTGTAAATCACTGACACAAATCCAACTCAGGTGAAGCAGCAAAGACTCTGTAGCTGAATCTTCAATTATATCATTTTCATGCAGGTCAATACTTTTCAGAACTTACCTTTTGTATAGATAGACTTTGAAAAGCCTGAAAAAACAAATGACTCAATCTGATTTAAGGCATTTGATGGGTCCAAAATTTATATTAGAATTTTTATTAGAAAACATGGGATAGGATTCATGAGCTTTCACAAGAGGAACAAGGTTTACTAGCAAGTTGTTCTTCAGAGACATTGGTTTAATGATAAAGGGGGGAAAAAATCCTTCATTATGCAAGCACAGTGAAACAGTTTGGAAGCTGAATGGTAGCACAAATCAAGAACTGTACTGCAGGTACCATCATCCTGGTGCTGCTGTAGTGACCATCAGTCTTCTGTAAAGCACTGGCTGCATTTCTGAACTGACCTCCCAGATGATTTCCTGGAATTTTAGTATGACTTAGGGGAAAGCAAGTTTAGTTTTCCATGGTTCTTACATTGTTTAGTCTTCCTGTAATGGCTGTAATACAAATAGGCTCGGAACAGACACAATGACAGAAATAAGGCACGCTACAGCATAATGTAGTATATGTGTATTCTCACTAGAGAATAAAGACATAGAACTAAATTTTCATTATGGTAGCAGCTTTAACAATTAAGGTAACTGGAAAATTCCTTGAACAGTACATGAACAATTTTTACTGAACTAAAAGGAAGGAGAACACAATCCCTCCCATCTCAGGAAATACCAAAATATATGACTCTGTTGTTTGTTCCAATTTCTGCACAGACAGTACATATCTTAAACAGTGGGTCTGGACTGACAAGTCAAATTGCAAAGTAACAACTCCAAAATAAGGATTCCAAGCATCTAGTTAACGACACACAGTGCATCCAAGACTTGGCTCTACCAGGCCAAATCTGTAATCATGACTCCTTACCTTATGCCTTCTTCTCTGAGGATTCTTTCTCTTTTAACTCAATTCTTCCCATAGATCAAGCACAATAGAAAAAAATCAGACTTGCTTTGCTGGTCAACTAAGTGTTGTACCAGGGAATAACAAACACAGCAATCTTCCACTCCTATGTATTATTCTCAGCAGTAGACATGAAAATAGAACAGGGCACAAAGCACATGTGCAGTAATGAACAATCACTGGCACCAACATTGCTCAGAAGAGCTTCTTCCATCTCAGGCAGTCTCAAAAAGATTCCCCAAAAAGGCTCTTTCTTGAAAATTGTCACCTCAATTTTTGCAGCTCATCTAAGGTTTTTTTCCAAAGAAGGTGAAAACACTTTGTAAGACAGTGAATTACAGCAAATTGCTGCCTGTAATTTTCCAGTACCTGTTAAAATGCTTTCCAGAGCACTCTGCTTTGTCCCTCCACAGGGATACCCTTTGTTACACCACATTTCGCAGTGCAGCCAGACCTAGCTGCTCTATCTAGATTAGCTGAATATTCCCTCTCCACCAGCCAAAAAGAAAGAAACCTGAACACCAACAAGCATGTGCAGACCTATTACACTTCTCCCCAGTTGGCGATTTCATTCAGAGGTTTAAGAGATTTTCTGCAGTGTTTTCACTTTCAAATTAGTCAATTTCATCCATTAAAAACACATTTTTCCTTACACATAAATATAATTATTCAAAGTTTCCCCTATCTTATTGCAACTTTTGATTTTCAAAATGCAGTGTACAACTTCTTAACATATTGTATCATCAAATATGATTTTAAACTAACAGGGTTTTTTTAAAGTGTATTTAATTTAACTCTCATGAATTGCTTCTGTCATTAGCTCTCATGTAGCCCTCTAAGGCCATAAGGGGGGAAAAAAGCAGTTGATCATCAGATTTTTATGGTAAAAGTAACTGAAGTTCCATGCAGGTACATTAGTATCAAACTCTAATATAATAAATAGAAGTAGAAGGATAAAAATAATCATTTACTCTCTTAGTGGAGGTACATCTTTTGCTAGCAATTTAGCCACAGATGTTCATACCTACGTACATATTTAATATACTAGATTGAGCTTTCTAAAGGCCAAGTTACAGAAAGCTATAAAGATCAGACCCCCAAATGAGGCATACATGGAATTTAGGAATTTACATTCAAAACTGCTACCCTGAGCACCCTTTACTTGGCTGTTGCCTTCCTCTACTCCAGACAATTTCACTATTAAAGATCCAGAGATCCCTGTAATGCTGCCTTTTTTCATGTGCATAGTTCTTTTGAAGATGATGAAATACAAACCTTGCTCATATTTAAAGCTGATCATGACACAAAATTCAAATATTTTTCTTTTCTCCTCTTCAAAACTAGATCTGCCACACACAAAATACATGTTTTTAGATGTTTACAAGATAAGCATCTTGTCCACAGCTGAAATGACAGCTCAGGGATGAATGGTCTCATTCAGGATGTGCAACATAGCCCAGAGTTATACCACCTTCCCAACACAATTCAGGACTACACCTTTCACGAGCAACCCTTGAGACCCTATTCCCATCTCCAGAACAGTCTGGAGACCCGCAGATAGGAAATTCCTGACAGCAGAGATGGGCTGAGTCTCTTCAGGCAGTGAAGCGAAACAAATCAAATACTGAATTTTCTTCATCTTTATGTCGTTAGGTGTCTTTACAAAATGTTGTTTTGTAAAACAAAATGTGGAGTTCCATTAAAAGAGCCAAGCACATAAAATTCTGAGACATTTTTCCCCCAATACCAAAGAGCTACAAAAATGAATAATGTGACATTAACCAAGTGAAGCCTAATTAAATTTCCAAAGCAGAACAACAATTATAGTAAGACCTTTTAACTTCCCAACCAACAGAAAACATTCAAAAACAGAAGAAGAACTGGTGCTGGAAAAGTTAATTTAAAATTAAAAAAAGTAAGGATTACTTTAATAAGGCATGAAATACAGACCACAGTTTTGCCTCAGTTTTCAGTAGCAGCAGTGACTTTGAGCATCAGCAAAGACAAAACAGCAAAGTAAAATGAATGCATATGAGTAAAAATTATCAGAACAAAACTTTTTAAAATTACCACACTGGCTTTGAGATCAAATATTTTCCATCTCAATACAGGAACAGTTTCACCAAATCACATCCTTAATCAGATTCTGTTGTTATAAACTAGGTGTGAATCAGGTGGGGATGACAGACACTACCATGAGACACCATCAGGTGTACAATGAAGAGCCATGCTTACAGTAAATGTTATATCAATAGGTGATAAGTATTAATGTCAAAGAAAGCTTCCATTACTGCGTGCAGTTCTGGTGGTTTAATACCAGTGAGTCCAAAGAATAGCTCAAAAAGAAAACACTGATATGATGAGAGCTTTGTGGTGTGATGAGAGCTTAGAAGTTACACACAGGGAAGAGTTTAATTTAAACTGCTAACCAGTGGAATGGGATGCCTCCACTAGGGTAGATGAGAATAAATACCTTGGATAGCTTTCTGTTGATGTTTGATCAGGCCAGCAACCTTGAATCAGACCTTTATCACTTTAGGAGTTGCTTGGAGGATGTCTTTTTGTGGGCATGAGAGAACAAGATGCTTCTTGTTCCATACTACAAAGGGATTCTATAGCAACTGTCTCAATAAGCTGAATGGGAAAATAAAGTGTACATTTAATAAGGTACATTGAAACTTGCAGTGTAAAATACCATGTACTGCTAATTAAGTGTAATTTGTGGCAGGAGAAAGGTAGAAACAATTTATAGTTGCTTCATCATTTCAAGATCTATCATCACATCTCACATCACAAACTTTTATAGGTGATACTGCATTATCAGGGCTTAGACATGCTCCCTTTTTGCCCTAATGAGCTAGTTGCTTTGTCCTGCACAAGACAGAGATATAAAAAAGAAACAGGAGGATCAAAATATGGTGCTTTTCCTTTTAGAATTGCTTCCATCTAATCATAATTCCATGCAAAATGTTACCTATTTTTAATACTGTCATTTGCAAGTTTTTTAATGTCATAGATTAAACCATCTAGCAATTTCATCACTGATTACGATCTTTCCCCCCCGCAGAAATTTAATTCCGTGGAAGAGATCATTGACTTCTACAAATCTGTTCCCTTAACGCTCATTGACGGAAAGGATCAGTCAGGAAACCACAGAGAACAATGCTACCTCACACATCCATTCAAGCCATGCTGACGTCTTCTGCCTTATTGTCACTGATTCATCTGTATAGATATAAATAGAACAGTAATTTGAATGTCTCGAGAATCAGATTTGCCTTTTGAGCAAGGAGCTCCCCAATATAATGAAGCATTCTACAAATCTACTCCATTTTTTGATTACTGCATTTTCCCTTTGAGGATACAAGTAAAGAATATGTCAATGTATTAATTCACAGGAAGGTATTGAGACCAACTCCTGATATCTTGACAACCAATTTGTTTATCTTGCACTCTACCTTCTAATTTAAGATGAAACTCACCCTTGCTTACCTAAATGTCACTGAAACTCCGCTAAGTAGCAAAACCTAGTAAAGTATACCACAGTCATTAAATAAATATTCTTGCTTTTAAAAATACACATGAAACACTGTGCGTCAGAGTTCTTACTGTCTTAACAATTTCATGTGGTGTGCATATGTTTGCTCAACAACAAGCTGTGCTCAGCTGCCACTGAAGTTAGTGTCAGCTGTTGCTTATAGGCATTGGAGATTTTAAAGCTAGCTGTAATTATGTAAATTCTGTTACTCAATGAGCACTTACTCTTTAGCCTAAGTAGCAGATACTTGTATTCCATACCTGAGCCTTCCAACACTTACTCTTTAGCCTAAGTAGCAGATACTTGTATTCCATACCTGAGCCTTCCAACACTTACATAGTAGGACCATTATGCAAACAGTCACTTTGAATTCATACCATGTGCAAATGTAGAGATAAAAATCATCAGTAGGAAGAGTAGATGTACTTCAAAATCAGCAAGAAAACATGCTCTAGTGTGTATGAGCAAAGAACATGAGAATGTGATTATTTTTCCAGAAAAAAAATACAGAAATATTTATTCATACAATTTGAGTTTTGGAAGCCTAGCTAAATTCTGTATTTATATGAAGGCAAACTACAATTCCCTATGTACATGAAGGGATTTTTCTGCACAGCATCTATCATCTTCCTAACCACACTCAGAAGTTTGACTAGGTTATTGTAATACACCAAAAAAGGAACCTCAGTTACTTTATCCTTATAGAATAGGAACAAGAAGAACAAAACCAAACCACTCAAGCTCAAAACCACAACATTCCAACTGAATTTATGACATACTATGTAGTGGCACAAACTAGCTCTAAAAAAATTTAGCAGTTGATTGTTATTTTCTTGCAACCTTTTTATTTATCAATGCTGCATCAAAAGGGAAGAAAGCATCCACTGCAAATTATTTCTCTCAAACTGATGAGACTGTTAAACTTGAAGTTTTTCTGATATAATTTTATCTAATAAGAATAAAAGTAACAAAACAGAAGCTGCTAAAATAGAGTTTAGCAGAGTCCATAAAAAAAAGCATGACATGATCTGCTTTAAAATTTCATAACCACAATACAATTTAACTTACAAAAGGTTTTCATGTTGAAACAAAACAAAAAAAATTCTAAATTAAAAACCATAAAAACCCCAAGGCTTAACAATTTAGATAACAGATTATGGCAGTGACATACACAGTTTTGCAGATGTTTACTAAAGTAAACAGTAAACTTGCTTACAGAAGACAAGCATTACTTGTATACTTAAACCACCCAGAGTTCATACAGCTGAGCAGCAACACTTCCACCATCCCCCCCAGTACAGCTTTCATGAGCAATGTTCTGATTTTGCCAGTGACAACTCTTACAAAGCAAATTCAAAACTATTTATTTGGTAGCTTCTACAGAAACAAAATTAATTTAATCCGTAACCTGGACAGAAGGAATTAAAACAAAGGAGGAATGCTAACCACGGGGTTTTTTTCTGTTAACCATTTCAGTATTTATTGTATATGATACGCCATAATTTTAAAATGGAAACTATTTTCACCATTGAAAATGCAAATAGCACTGTTAGGTTTGGCATCAAAGTACATGAAGTGAAAAAAAATCCCTCTAGTGTACCCATCTAAAAAAATATAATTCCATTTGAATACAAAATGAGAACTGTCATTTCCTTATTACTGACCAAACAGGAAAAACAAAGTTTGTTCTGTGGAATAGGTTAGTCTGATACAAATGATACAAAAATTTTCCATGTGTATACGACGAAAAAGATCTGACTTAAAGCACCAGCTATCTGAAGGATTTTAACACTGTATTGCAAAAATATGGGAAAGCAGTAAGTGGTTTTGAAAATAAACCTCAGTCAGATGTAGTTTTAAAATATTTACATTTCAATGTAGATATGATAAATATTTTATCAAAACAATGTATAATCTGCTGGAGTATATAAAAAAATATTCCCAGCTAAACTGTTTACAAAAATGCACCATCAGTGAAAAGAGTTAGGGACTACCAGTTTACCAGAGAAGTCCCAGTTCAAACATAGAACACACATCCAGCATTAGAGTCAGTACTGATTTTCATATTTCTAAAACTGTAACACATTATTTTAATTGTAAGTATGTGCTTCAATATACTTCCTAGTATATGATTCTAAAATGATTTAAAATTGACAAGATGAAGAGAAACATCCAAAGCTCACATACAGAAACAGTAACTTCAGTGTCATCCATCCCTCTTTTTTACTAAAAAACTGTAATTTGGCCCTGATTTAGAGAAGCGTTTAAGCAACTGAGCAATGTTTACACTGCACTGAAGTCAGTACACATCAGACATAATCTGTAACTAGGCACATGCTTGTATGAATCTGAGACCTACAAAAAATAAATTGTAACAACATCTAAATTCTTAAGCATGATGAAAGATTGCACTGAAGATCTGGTTCAACACTGTCAATGTAAAAGCTGTGCAACATGGCTTTTCATTTTGAAAAGTCTTCGCCTTCAACAAGTTCCCCTGTAAATAAGCTCACCAACTAGAGTTCTAACCAAATACCGAGTTCTGTAAATGCTTCTATCACACACAAGGTGGTAGAGGGTTTATGTTTGGCTAATACTATTTCAGAACAGCCTTGAGGCCATGTAGAGAAGTGCTTTTCACTATCAGCCCAAGCCTGATGATATCTCTGGCTTGATGGTACAGAGTCCTGACAGGGTTCTGCTCTCTCACGTCTACACAATACAGTCTAGGTAAAGACTAAGTACTAAACAAAATTAAATTTTTAGTGCTATCTGACCTAGCAGGAGTAACTGATTCCATAGATTTTTCATTTACACCCTTGTATCTCCTCTGAAGTCAGCAGAAGTGTTTTTATTTCATTGAAACAGAGCACTTGCATTTAAATTTTCCTTTTTATGTGTAGTGCTTAATTTGCCACTAAAACCTATGACACACACTTGCTGTCCATGGAGGACCAAAGGTGCATTTCCATACAGATGTGCTCGATCTCTGAAACACCATGCTGTAATAAAGCAAACTAAATCCTGTTAAATTTACAAAGATCTCATCATCTAAGACTTTAATCCATACAGACATAGCACAAACCACGTACAGCACAGTATCCTAAGGTAACTAGAAAGATGTTTGCATAGCAAATCTTCTTCAAATTTCTTCTATGGAACAGATGAAGCTGACCTCCAACATAAATTTCAAACACAAGAGTGCAAAGTAGTGCTTAATCCTCACTATCAGCTTCTCTATCTCTCTGTACCTCTACTCTCTTCTTCACTTTGCTAACAGTAGAGGACTTTTGGCAAAATAAAACAGTTATTTCAATCCTCCGTTTCAAGCAAGTTAGTGGCACTCATTAAAAGCAAGAGGGGAAACCTCCCCTAGGCTCTCACTTAATGTTTTTTTGCTTGAAGAGAAAGAACATCCCAACCCTTGGTTGCCTCTATTAAGTGCCTCTGTCCATGACTTATCCATTCTTCTTGGTCCATATATACTCTTCCACAAAACCAACACTTAAACAGACACTGAAGTGCTTCAGCTGGTGAAGTTTCCACCACTTGGTAGTTGTTTTTATGGGTCTTTTTTAACTTCATTTTTAGCATACTCTGCTTTTTCGCTTGGTTTCCTGTCTCAGCATTCTGAAGAGTAAGACGCTTTCGGTAACGTTTCACACCAAGACAACTACTTGTCCTTTCTGACAGAACTACTTTCAGGACTTGACCTTTATACTTGTTGATAGTCTTCATGACATTAATTATCTCTGGTGAATCAACATCAGGATGGTTTAGTACCACAACTGGCTGATTACGACGAGGGCATTTGATCAACTGATTTGCTTTCAGAGGAACAAGTCGAAGACGTCTTGCTGTCAACAAGTATGACATATCAGAACTTGAAGTGGTTTCCAACTGAGCTCTTGTTTTCCTCTTAGGAAGTTCTCTGAAGCTTGCTTGTTTTGCCTTATTTTTGGGACCTAGTTGACTTTTTGAATAGGGCTTGCTTTGCTTGCTCACCTCACTGCTTTTCTGAAATGGTACAACAGTTTGCTTGCTGTTATTTTTAACACTTGCCTCTCGCTTTGGTCTTTGCCTGAGTGATATAGTTCGGGACTCAGCATGTGGTTCACTCTGATTAGGCAAACATGGGAGATTACTGCTAAGTGTCTCAGGAACACTGACGGGGACCGGGCGAGGCAGGAACATTTCATTGCAATGCACAGGAGCTGATATTTCACTCCTGTTTTCTATTCCATATGAGCTTTGACTGCCAGTAGCATTCAGAACTCTCAGCATTGTCCCTTTGGGGATGAACACTGGGGTAGCAACATGGGAATTTTTAGTTACCCTGTTTTTAGAAGTTCTTGCAAATGTAAAGAGCTGATCTTCACTGTGTTCTTCACTACTAACCACACTTCTTCCACCATGCACTTCAGACAAAGTCGCAGGTTGTTCCACTTCAGTGGCACAAATAGCTCTCTCACAGCTTGCTGAACTTTCTTGAGGCAAAAGCAACTTTTTACTAGAAGCCTGACATCTCAAGGGCACGGATTTCATGTTAGGTTCAGCAGCAGACATGAGCTGAGCAATCTTTCTACACAGCAGTGTTGCTGATTTCTTCCTGCGTGTTGTGTCATCCCATCTGACATCCTCTGGAACACTTTCAACCCCAGAGCTAAGAGAAAATACAGATGAAATAACAGGTCCTTCAAAAGGACTGCCTTTATTTTCCATCTTCTGTAGTTCTAGTGATTCCAGAAGACGACTATTCTTTTGACTTATGGTTTCAGCTCTCTTTACTTTGCTAAAGCCAAAAGTTATATCCTCAGAAGGTGGAGTTTTAGTAACATGAAAGTTTTTTCCTGCTTCAGAAGTTATAATAGATTTTTTATCAAAACCCTTTCCAGCTAAATATGCTTCGGTAGAGCTGACTGGTAGACTCCTACATTCTTTGTCAACCCTCTTCACAGATAATGTATCCTTTTCTTTATGGACAGGAGAAGAATTTTTGCCCTCCTGAGCAGCTTCTACTGAAATATTCTTGGAACTTTTGCCTTCAGAAACCAAAGTGTATTTTGGATGGTATATATCCTCATCTTCTTCATAACAATATGGATCACAATGCAAGTTATTTTTTCCATCTACTCTCCCCCTTGAGGATTTAAGATCACTTTCTTTTTCAGAACTGTTCACCACCAGAGATGGAGAACAAAGTTCTGTAACACCTGAATGGACATCAATACCTTTCATCAAATGAAAGCATGATTTTGATGTATCTTCCCTCTGTATAGATACAGAGCTACAGTCTGAGAGTTGAGAATCAGAAGAACAAAAACATTCAGAATTCTTGTCATACGTACTATCCAAATTAAGCTGGTTACTAACACTGGATAATTTGTTTACATTCACTTCCATGGTTAGTAACTCATTTTGAGACACAAAAGATGTTTTTTTTACTTCTGCAGATCGTTCTATACCTGGATTCTCAAGTTCGTCTTCAGCACAGTTCACAGGTTTGTAAGTTGCTTCCTTCATAGGAATTAGTTTAAGAACCAGCTGTTGTGCTCCATCCACTATTTTAAGCTCTACTATCTGAGCTAAACAGTTGGAAGGAACTACAAGTTCAGATGGTGCAATTACTGTTAAAGGCATCCCAGGTTGTAAAGGCTCTGTTTTTGGAGAATAAACCTCAACCTCCACACTTTGATTCTCACATACACTCATTTCAGATGGCTCCAAAATTGTCTTATCCTGGACTGATGATGTGTTTATGCTACATTCTACATTTTGAGATGAGCAGATTGTTTTAGCTGCTTTATTTGGAATCTCACAAACCATATTTGAAGACAAATTTGAAAGTTCATTTTGGAAAGGAACTTTATCGTATTTCTGCTTTTTACATAAAGTGCTTTGACTCTGCTTCTTTTGCTTGTGGTTCATGAGAGTATTTGACAACCGTTTTCTGGGTGTTTCATGTACTCTTCTCGTGTGTTTAACTATATAGTCATGTCTAACAGCACCATATTCACAGTACTCACACTGATACGGAAAGGTTCCGGTGTGTTTCACCAAATGTCTCTGGAACTCTCCTTTGGTGTAGGATACATAACTACAGTGGGAACAAAGAAACTTAATTTCTTCATGTTGCCCTACATGTTTTTTATACTGTAAAGGATCCTTTGTTGAAAATCTGCATTTATCACAGTAGTATTTACCTGGCAGAAAATTTTTTACTTTAAATGTTTTCTGGGTTTTACTTGGGGTTTTTCTTTCACGGTTTTCATAGTCTGCAGCATTGGCACCCTCAGGAACAAAATCGAAAGCTGGTGGTTTAATATGACTGCACTTCTTGCAGATGAAATTTTTGTCTTCAGTCCAGTCAAGCTTTTTATGCTTTTCTATATCTTGCATTGAAATTTTCTGAACACTTCTGCATTTTATACAGCTTATTAGTGACAACTTATTGTTCTCAGCCTCAGTTCCTTGGTAACAGCAGTTTTGGTCATCTGCCCCTCTCAACAGGTTTGTTTTATTATCAGATTGCTTTGGGGATGTAGTTAAAGAACTATTTTTATCATTAATTTGGCCAGGGTACAATCTTGGTAAAATTTCCCTCATTTTTTTCAACTGCATTTCAGAAGAAGCAACTCTGCACCAGTTTCATTAAACACAGCAGCAACAGACAGAATGTCTTCTTGATATTAGTCTTGTGTATGTTGCTCATCAATCAATCATTCAGAGCAACAATCTGCAGAGTATAATCTTTGGAAGAAATGATGTTCAAACAACTGCATCCATACCATGTTCCATGTTCTTAGTCAATCAGCTTGCAGCACTAAAGAATAAAAAGCAGAAGATTAAGTCAGTTAAGATTCACTGATCACTGAAATACAATGAACTAATAATAGAACTATTAGTGGACTACAGCTGAATTACAGAGTGCAAGTCTACTGTTAATAAACCACTGACTGTATTCTGCACATACAACCAGTAACTCTAAAACATACCAAGTGAAATTACCCTTTAACATTTGTTCTCATTCAAAATGTTCCCAGATTCGTATAATTACCTGCTACGTATCAAAACCTAAAGAGTTCATGGTATTTCTCCCATGTCATGAAAAATTTTACACTTAAGTAACATATTTATAAGCCAAACAAGATACTTGATAACAGTACTGAGCAGCAGAGTATGATTTCAGTCCATATATAGCCGTCAACTCAGGACAAGATATCATGAAACACCGCAAGTGCCATTCATATGTGAATAGCAGGGAAACAGAATGTGGCTATGATGGTAACTAGAAACACAAAACTATTCGTTTGTTTTTAATAAAAGGATTTTTAAGTTAGCACGGAAATTCCTGACATACAGAAGGAAGTTCTTTTCTGATCAGTGCCAATGTTTCAGATACAAACAGTCTTGAACACTAATCCATAACAAGATGTGATTTATGCTTCACATGTTCTCAAAGTAATGAAGTCAAAACAATCTGTTGCTGCAAAATTAATTACTTTCTCTTCTATTAATATCACAGTGTAATCACTTCTATGTATGTGGACAATCATATAAATAATTCACTTCGTCCTAATAAAACAGAACGTCAATCAAGCAAAATAAGCAATGCAACATAAGGCAGAGGGAGATCAGTAATATCACTCTAAAACACCACATTAACACATGCAATACATTTGGCCCACAGGTTCCAGCACACCATCTCTCCACTATATTTAACAGGAAGATCTCAGCCTTTAAGCTTTTGGCAAGACTATGAGACCACTATTATTTGGAAAATGAACAACCAAATTAGGCTTTTGAGACATACATGAAGTCCAATCAACATCTGTCTTATTCTAACATCGTTAGTTATAGACATACAGTTGCACACACTTGCAATCACAAACGGACTCTATTGCATGAGGTTATTTCTATTTTTCAGTACACTCAACAAAAGGCTTCTGCTTCTGAAATCCAGATCCTTGCCTACAGAGATCAGGGCCTGATTTGGACTCCAAAAGCACAGTGCTGAGTTCACTTAAGCAGCTTCCCATCACAATAATCATACACTAATCAAGAAATTAAACTATGGTACTGGAAGGACATTGAGGTGCCCGAGTGAGTCCAGACAAGGGCAACAGAGCTGGTGAAAGGTCTAGAGAGTAAATCTTACGAGGAGTGGCTGAGGGAGTCAGAGGTGTCGAGCCTGGAGAAAAGGAGGCTCAGGGGAGACCTTATTTCTCTCTGTAAATACATGAAGGGAGGCTGTAGCCAGGTGGGTGTCAGCCTCTTCTCCCAGGTAACAAGCGACAGGAAGAGAGGGAATGGCCTCAAGTTGCACCAGAGCATGTTTAGATTGAATATTAAGAAAAATTTCTTCATTTAAAGGGTTGTCAAGAATTGGAACAGGTTACCTGCAGAAGTGGTGGAGTTACAATCCCTGGAGATATGAAAAAGACATGCAGACTCGGCACTTAAGGATATGATTTAGTGGTTGGCTTGGCAGTGCTGGGTTACAGGTTGGACTTGATGATCTTGCAGGTCTTTCACAGNAAATCTTACGAGGAGTGGCTGAGGGAGTCAGAGGTGTCGAGCCTGGAGAAAAGGAGGCTCAGGGGAGACCTTATTTCTCTCTGTAAATACATGAAGGGAGGCTGTAGCCAGGTGGGTGTCAGCCTCTTCTCCCAGGTAACAAGCGACAGGAAGAGAGGGAATGGCCTCAAGTTGCACCAGAGCATGTTTAGATTGAATATTAAGAAAAATTTCTTCATTTAAAGGGTTGTCAAGAATTGGAACAGGTTTCCTGCAGAAGTGGTGGAGTTACAATCCCTGGAGATATGAAAAAGACATGCAGACTCGGCACTTAAGGATATGATTTAGTGGTTGGCTTGGCAGTGCTGGGTTACAGGTTGGACTTGATGATCTTGCAGGTCTTTCACAGCCTAAATAACTCTGTGATCTCCCCAACGGATTGACAGGACTAAACATCTGATCCAAGAAGGTTTTCCTGCGTCTTATGAGCTTATGAGCTACAACCCAGAAAGCAACCATACCCTGTGCTGCATCAAAAACAGCGTAGCCAGCAGGTCAAGGGAGGCGATTCTCCCCCTCTACTCTGCTCTCATGAGACCCCACCTGGGGTGCTGCTTCATCCAGCTTTGGGGCCCCCAACACAAGGAAGATGTTTAGTGGCTCTCCTCTGGACCCATTCGAAGCTGATCACAGGGCTGAAGCACCGTTCCTATGAGGACAGGCTGAGAGAAGTTGCTCAGCCTAAAGAGGTGGCTTCATGGAGACCTTATACCAAAAGGGGGCTTTCAAGAAGGCTGGAGAGGGACTTTTCACAAGGGTATGCAGTGATAGGACAAGGGGGAATGGCTTCAAGATGAAGAATGGTAGATTTAAATTAGATATTAGGAAGAAATTCATTATGGTAAAGATGGGGCTCTTCAAAGTACACTGATGTAACCACAAACAACAAAAAAACTAAGTTAGAAAACTGGTTAGAGACAACATAACAAGCTTTCCACTCTTTAGCAGATGGATGGCTGTACAATAAAACTCCTCAGTGGGTAGTTCTAGGACTGTACTAATCTCATCTCATTGCAATGCAGACAGCTGTGAACATACACAGAACGTGAAAAACAAATCAATGGCAGCCTTGCAGGAAGGAGGAAAGTATACATGACTGCCGTATCATGATCTGGAGAATTTTCTTTAAGCAATTCTAATGTGGATGACATTATGTGCTCTATTACCCTGATTCTAAAGAGGAAAGAAAAGCAAAACATTTGAGGTAGTTCAGATGGCACATCCTCTCCTGGCTACTACGACTTTCTAGAGTTAAGATTAACCCGATGACACACAAGTATGGTGGTAGGCCTATGTTCAGGACATCCACTGTTTTGTTTCAGGAGAAAGATGATAAGAGATCTCGATAAGCTCAAGATCCAGACCAAAGATGCTGTAAGCATTTCTATACAACTTTAAGAAAGAACTAATACAGCATTTGAAAGGAAAGGGCACTTTTACTCAGACCTGTGACAAATACTGTGTTGCCAGAATGCAGGTTTCAAGTGCTGGTGTGTGCCTGCGTTCCATATGTGCTGTGGGTTGATCCAAGGCAGCAGCCAAGCACCACAGAGCCGCTTGCTGGTGTCCCACCCTCCCCTCCCCGAGCAGCAAGGGGAGGGAAGGAGAGAAGAAGCACAAGAAAGCTTATGGGTCAGGACAAAGGCAATTTAACAGAAGGAAAGAAGCAGGGAGGTGACGCAAGGCAAACCACTCACCACCTTCCACCAATGCCCAGCCAGACCCTGAGCAGCAGGCACCCTGGGAGGCAACCCCCCTCTGCCCTTCTTCCTCCACTTCCAGTTTAATGGCTGAGCACAACATTGTATGATTTGGACTCTTCCCCAGACCAGTTCTGGTCACTGTCCCAGCTTTGTGCCCTCCCAGTCTCTTGCCCACCCCACGCTTACTCACTAGAGTGAGGTAAAGAGTGGGGGAAAGAAAACCTTGACATTGTGTAAACACTGTTCAGCAACAACCAAAACACCACTGTGTTATCAACACTGTTTTAGCCACAGATCCAAAACACAGCACTGTACAGGCTGCTTTCAAGAAATTTAACTCCATCCCAGCCAGACACAGTAAAAGGTAAAAAAAGAACTAAATAACCAGTTGATGTCAAAGTAACAGCTCTGCTGCCTTCCTAGCTAGTATTTTCACCATGTACCATCAACACTGACCAGTTAATAACAAAGGTTTTGATACAAACAGCTCCAATTTATACTTATTTTGGATAAAACAAGCCAAAATTATATTGCAATTTCCAGACTGTATTACAAAAAAAAAAAAATTCTGGTTACTTAAGAAAACCGAGATCATCAATGTACACAGGGAGGTGAACATTACATACATTCACTCCATACTACTGGGGGAGGTGGGGAGGGAAAGGAATTCCCCTAAAGATTTGTTTTGGTATTTGAAGGGTTGGCAGAAACATGCTTCAGAAGATTTAATTAAAAGACAGATAGTTGATTTTTTGAATGCAGTGCACACAGACCAATCCAAAGACATCATTAAAGGAAGACCTCAAAGTCTACAAGGAGTCTCAATGGCAAACACAGGAATGGGATGGATGAAAAATGAAGTAAGAGACACTAAGAGTGTCAAAATCAATTCCAGTCACTATCATTACAGGAATGAATTCAGAAAAAACAATATAAAAATACTCAGAAATACAATAAAGTACCCGAATTAGGAAACATTAAAAAAAATAGAGGCCCTAGTTTGAAAAAAAAAAAAGAAGCAAAAGCTTAGAAGCACATGGAAAAAAGACATCAGAAGAAAGATAAACCAAATTTTCTCATTCGCTCCTACCAAACACCTGCAATTCAGTGACATTAAAAGGTCAGACATTCAATGAAACAAACATTTCCGCCTTTCACACAACACTATCGTATCTTGAATTTTGCTGCTCAAGACATAAGAGATTAAAAGATCCACAGGAGTCAAAAGGCATTCCAAACTGTGAATATCCCATGCACGTAAAGGTTAAAAAACAAAGATCCATTAAAACAAAGGAAAATAGGATGACACATCCTCTGCAGCCTGACTATGCCAAATTCAACCAGTACAAGGGTTTTTGCACTGCAGTAGGTTACAAACCACCGATGTGGCCAATGTCAGACTGGAAATTTCTATTTACTTCAAATACATTGAAAATTTGTTCATCATTTCAAAGAAGAATATGTATATTCCAGGGCTTTAGTTCAAACTGTAGGCTGCTACCAATGAAAAGGGTGTGATGAACAGGATGCATTTAGCCTAGTGAGCCCTTACTTCAGCAAAGGACACACCTCTCACACACAAAGATCACAGCCAATAATCGGGGTGTGCTTTGGTACTGAAAAGCCCATATAAGTCATCCCTAAGAAAAAGAAGCTTAAACAGAATTGGAAGGCACTGTGCATCACTGCATCAGGAGGATGCAGTATATAAAATTTGAGCCACTGTGAAAAATTTAAATCTCTGTGCATTCTTAAAATTACCTTGCCTGAATTTTACTATATATATATATATATATATATGCCATATACTGACCGTTTAACATCAACTATCTCTGTTCAGCAGAGTTAACTATTCTACTGACCCAACTACACAGCTGCCAATTCCCAGTCACTAATTGTAGGCCTAATGACTGGGAGAGATCCAAAGTGCTTCACTCAAATGTTACATATTGTATTAATTAAAATAATTAATTTGGTATTAAAAACAAACAATTCAAACACACCAAAGAAATTTTGTCTACAAGTATTTCTTCTTAAAAAGACATTTTGTCTCACAATAACAGCTAATCACACTGTCGTAACAGTTTTTGGTTTGCAGCTGAAATTCACATGAGGTTTTTCAAAGCAAAAATGAATGAGGAATGACAATGCAGACAATTAAGAAGAGCAAGGACCATGCATCAAGTTTTTAGACCACATTTTTATTAAAAAATATACAGTTCTTTCACTCTACAGAAAAAAATCAATTACACTTAAAATGTTTATTACTTATGAAGTCATGTAAAACATCGACAGAAAGGAAATCACTATTTTTTGAATGCATAAGTTAAAAATTGTCTGATCTACTAACGTTTTTTGGCATTGTATGGAGGCAGGTACATGTATGTACTATGCAGCATTCTACTGAAATGGAGGTCTGCTTCCCTGTGGCTCTAGGAACAAGGCCTAGCTTTATTTGTATCTGAAAGATACACATTTCTGTTGTATCATTCAACTGCTTGGTGGTCTTCCTGCAATAAGCTAAACAAGGCATTACCAAATAACTACTGCATCAAAAGCAGTATTGTAGGGAGTGCTCGGAGACATTTATAGAGTTGTTTATCATTACATGTACGATCAACTTTTTAAATCTGTGCTGCTCATTTCATCATTTCACACAATTTACAACGATTTTCAAAGTCTTTCTGTATATCCAGAGGATACTGACTAGTATAAAGCATTACCCTACTCTTAAGTTCTAAGGCCTGTAGGAAATACAGCAAGGAAGTATGGCACTGAAGAAAATGGGAGAAGAGTCCCATTAAAAGCACATATCCCTCCATGCCCAGATCTCAAAGCACTCATGTAGATGTTAAAATTGATTTCCACAGATTTCATTCCTGCTAAAATTAGCCACACACTATTTGTATGCGCAAGAAAAGAGTCTTAACTGTAACCACCTACTGCAGTAACAATGAACAACGGACTGCTAGAAAAATCCTGTGAAGCACCATTAGTCTTCTTAAACATAAAACAGACTTTTTAAATTAAATGTACATTGCAGGACATTTTGGCTACGTCTATGATAATACTGGATCATTTATTTAGAAGAAAATCGGTTTATACGTCTGAATTACTGTAAGTGTCCAATGTAACACTTTTCAATGATAGATTGTCTTGCAACAAAATTCAATATGGGATTCAATTAAGCCAATCTCATGCCCAAATACTCAAAAGAACCTCATTGCACACGAAACAGAGGATGTTCTATTTTGTTCATGAATACATTTACTAACCCGAGAGCTCCTTTTCTTCAGGAGGATGACCAAGACGACAAACCTGGACAACAGCTTTAGTCCAGACGACTCCAAAGAGGCCTGATGGCGTCCACGAGACAGCAAGCACCAAAAATCTCCTTTTCTTGGGCATGCAGCCCACCCACGCATCAGTGCTGCCGCCTCTCCGCGGAAGGGAGGCCTCCCTCGGCCGCTCGCTGCCCGTGCGCGGGCCCCGGGCGCGGCGCCGCGAGGGATGCGG